>BSXT01000711.1:0-63857 GCA_030267785.1 Phytophthora fragariaefolia | reverse complement strand
CCACAGGTTTCGGCAATTGTCCCAATTCTTGTCAAAATAAGACTCAAACGGATGCTTTGCGCTTTCTTGGTCGGAGGTGGGTAATTGACCAACCGAAACCAACTCAGTGTTACTTAAGTCGGGCGCAGGACCAACTGACATAGCATTGTCTCCGGGAGGGTTAGCCTCGTGATCACGAGAATTCTGTGATATCTCAGTCGTAATTGTAGGTTTGCATCCTATATTTACGACGTGACGCAAGTACTTGATGTGTTTCATGTACTCCCGCTCCGTTTTCGCGTAAACCATCAATGATATCGAACTTCGGATCTGCGTTTTTTGCCACGGCGTGAATCTATAATCCGCCATAGCTACTTGCTCCCGAAGGTACTTGATTACATGAAATTGGCAGAGTAGAATAGATACGTTCTGAAACGCCTCCTTCAATACTGAGAGCTCAGTGAAATCCTTATCGACGATAATGCACTGGAGTTGGGAACAAGCCGCGTTGTTTTTCCTAAACTCTTCTATCGCAGTCAGCAATGTAGACCGACGCTCATTTCTGAGAACAGCATGTTGGACGAACTGGCCCTTTCCAAAAGCATCGTGGGCCATGAACGAGAAGACGTTGTACATGGAAGCATTGGTTCCATGAGTTGCATCGATTAACAACACTTCAGTGAACATATTGAACATTTTGCGCATAAACTTGCTCTGAAAGGTGATAACGGTGGCGATATTCTACAATATATCAAGTAGTCAGATGCCACATGTATAAAGACAAACAAAATAAAAACATCATTCTACCTTGTCTTTCTCGCGCTCCACGAAAATACGCCCGACATTGCCAGGTTGGTCGCAGAACTCCTCCGTCCACTTTTTCAATCTTTTAGCGCTTGACTTGATAGTATCCTCATTATCCTTCAGCTTTCGCACCAAGTTGTGTACGTCGCGAATGGTGGGGTTGCAATCAGACGGTTCAGTGATATACTTGAGCATGCTTTTTTTTCACTCCAGCTTTTCTTAGTTCGTTAACCATATTCGGAACTTGCGGACTCATTGCTGTCCGGACAGAAGGATATTGCTGATATATGTGCTTGTTCAACGCGTGATTGTGCTTAAGCTTAAAACTTGTGACGCACAACCCAAATATTGGCTCTCCCTCACCAGGGTTTACAACCCGAACGCAAGCGTTAATCTAACCAGCAGCACATCGAACACGCATCAATAGAATTATTAACACAACCTTCCAAATTAAACACCTCCATAGACCAACTGAGCCCAACTGGACAGATCAACGACCAACTGAGCCCAGCTGAGCGGGTCCAAGACCAACTGAGCCCAACTCAACAAAAACATACGACTTCATACCTGTGCCTTGCATTCGAGAGACCTCGATTCTTGGCGCGGTCGTTTGCCCTGGCCTCTCGTTTTGAACGCACCAGCATGAGTGCAAACCAAGGTCTTGGAATACCTTTGCCGTTCGGCTGATATCAGAGGCGCAGACGAGTGGGACTTCTTGATCTTGGTATTGCGAGCTGATACGTTGTTGTTTGTGCGGACTCGAAATATCTACGACGATAGCAAATTTATGCAAATTAGTTCATCTGAAAGGGCATGATCATACAGAAACCCGATTACCTGGTTGCTCTGGGTCATGTATAGGTTGAAATAGGCATGGAACTCTTCTCAGGAATTGAACTGAGTCTTCACCAACGGCGGGCCCACATCCCCTTCCTGGCTTCCAGTGCTCTCTTCCTCGCCGTTGCTTGTAGAGCTTGTGGAGCCTAAGCGAGAAGGGTTGCTTGGCCGGGTTGAGGAGTCGAAGGTACTTGGCTCCGATTGTGTGGTAGGATAGTTGCCACCGCTCGACTCCTGCGATAGCAGGGGCTCACCGTCGCTAAAATGGACGTCGCTGTCGCTGGACACACTTGCTGATGGGGGCTGGCGACGCTTTGTCGCTAATCGACGACGGCGCTCCATTTGCCGCGCTAAATCCCCCCCTGTTGGTTTTTCTGGAATGGATGGACGGCCACAATGCACCCCAAACCCTGGTATACCTGTATACGTCCGCCGGATTTTTTGTTTTCGCATATCTCTTGCCAGTTGGGTGCAGTAACCACTCTCATACTGTTATCCCCTACACGGCACATCTTGATGAGTCACCCAATTCTGAAAAAGATAGCAGTCTCCACTGCCACCACACACGCTTACTTCTGCTAGCGGGTGGGGGCGTTCTGGTGGTGCTATATCTAGGGGCGCCACATTTCAGTAGTCAATTGGCTGAACACGGTCCCGGTTCCGGGCTGACTAGCCTGCTTCATCTGCTAGTTAGGGAAAGGTGAAAAAGAACTTTTGAGTTTGAAAGCAGATGAAAGCCCTACCGTGCGTGTAGGTTACTTATCGCTCATCGGAAGCGGTGGGAATTGTTGGGTCAGGCTCGATCAGAGCTAGCACCACCTACAACGTAGGTGGTGTTGGCTACACGGCACAACTCTGTCAAGTCCACATGGTATGTGTTCGGTTCTGGGTTCACCACTCGCTCCTAATCGAAGCCGGCCGTGGTCGTTGGACCTCACCATGTTGGCTGAAACGACCCCTCTCGGATGACTTGGCTTGTAACGTATACAACGTCAGCCGGCTCAACGCACGCGAACTCTCCGGCTACTGCCTTCCGGAATGAGCGCTGTCCCGATGTCCTGACAGGACTCCTGTCGCGCCTGGTAGGTTGTTCTTGATAGCGTGGATAGTAATATCTTCGAGCGATTTCATTCAGTATATACATACAAGACGCAGCTCAACAGCCCCTATCGGATATCCTCCGTCTGACACGGAGAATATTTTCAGCCATTCGTCGTTTTGCCACAAAGACCACACACGAGGGATGATTTCACCTGAAGTCATGAAGGAGCTGCTTTCCGTGCGTCAGGTGCTCCACTACCTGCCAGCGTCCCCGTCGACTGACAAGGGCTGGACGGTGGAGGAGTCACAGCTCTTTTGGATGGCACTGATCCAGTATCCCCAGGGCCTGTGGACGACGATCGCGGAATTTATCGGCACGAAGTCGACACGCCAGGCGATGACACACGGGCAGAAGCTGCGTCAAAAACTCAAGCGTTGGAACAGGCGCTTGCGCAGGAACCCAGCGGTGGGCCAACTCATGGACAGTCAGTCCAGACGGACATATTTCAATGGGGTCGTCGCCACTCAGTGCTCCTCCTGTACCGTGTAAGACTGCGTTCCATCCGCTTTATGCTCGAGAGATCGATATTCCCCCCACGATGAAGACCCAGTCGCTGCCGGACGTAGTCGTGAAGCAGGAGGAACTGCAGTTGGAAAGTGCCGCGTTTGTTTCAAACGGACACGAACTGCTCAGTAGTACCAGCAGCTTTGGTGAACTGATGCCAACGCTCGCGACCACACCCGATGGTGCACGCCTCAAGATTTCCGACGCCTACCGCTGATATGTTCCTCACTGGACAGGTCTCGGCCACACCTTCCTGTTGCAGGGAAACTCACTAATGAGTTGATCTACGCGACCGTAGGTACCCAATCTGCCCTCTTTGAGCCTCAACTCAAAGAGGAGGTTTTCAACAATTTCTCTCGTGCTTCGCGGACTCAGTGAAGACAAGTAGCAATAGTAACACGGTGACAGATAAAGAGGCGCGGCGTTGCAAAAAAAGTGGTTACTCGATGAACGCGTGCCTATTACTCAAGTACATGAACAACCAAGGAAGCTCGTTTGCCGTGCACCCACAGCGAGAACACCATTCCACTACAGAAATCACTCTATTTAGCAGACACCATAATTTTCTAGGCATTTGACACGAAGTATGGTCAACTAGTTTAAATTGTGAGCTTACTTTGTATTTTTAAGAAAGTAAGTTCATAGAAGCAACTCCAGCATTGCGTTTCTCCGATTTCATAGCTGTTATTTGTTCATTAGAGTGGTCGATGTGGAGGGTGGCCAGTTGCAACTTTCAAGCTGCGTTTCGATGTTCGTGGAGCCATTTCCGACCACAACTCAGGCGTGGGGCCAGAACTGGGTTGAACCACTGCATCGGATCGGATGCCGTTATTCTTGCACCGGAGGGCTCCACACACCGAGGCTGCCGAGGCACTGGACGGCTTGGCGGCGGTGTTGCCAGGCAGAGATATGACAAGAGCTTTTTCCACGGAAGTCTAGCGCCTGCCTCATCAAAGGTAGATTTCGGGCCGTAGAAGGCTCTTGCCGTGGGTGACCCAAGACCCGCAGCAGTGCAAGCCGAAACAGCGTTCGTTTTTGGTGGAGAACGGGCCCGCCCGGTAGATCGCACCTGGAAGAGTCGGTCATGGGTTAGCGTTAACGCCTCATCTTATTCCCGCAGTCGCAGCTCTCGGTCGTGTTTGGTAGTGTATGCAGCTGCGAGCTCCTCCCGTTGCGCCTGACCAAAGCAGAGCCGGCTATCGATAGGAACTGTTCAGGGATAAATACCACCGCAGTAGCGGGGGGGGGGACACTCGCTCAAAACGCTTTAAAACAAAGTCGCGCAGTCACAGCTGCTCGCTCGTCTAAAGGAAGTTGGGAGCTATTGGACACCAGGGGCCACGGCAAAACCTCCGCTCAATTAGGTGTTGGGTCCCACCTTCACAGAACGGATTTTGAATTATTTGGCGTTGGGCACCGTGTGCAACGCAGCGACTCGACAAGCGTACCGGCGCATCCGTCATGGATACTTTCTGCCGCTACTGCGCTCGAATCCGCCACGACGAGACGCTCGTTCGTCCTGGCGGCGCGTTCTCTTGACAACGGTCACTCGGCAATTCACTCACCGTACAAAGGACCCCCAGTCATGATCTCTCCCGACGTCATGCAAGAGTTGCTGGCAGTGCACCGAGTGCTGCATTATCTACCGGAGTCGCAGTCTACTGAGAAGGGCTGGACCCCTAATGAACAGCAGCTCTTCTGGGTAGCGCTTACCACGTATCCTCAGGGTCCCTGGACTGCTATCGCGGACTATATAGGTACCAAGACGACACGGCAGGCCATGACCCACGCCCAGAAACTGCGCCAGAAGCTGAAGCGATGGAACACTCGCCTTCGCAGCAATCCAGCTGTGAGCTCACTTATGGACAGTGTTACGGTAACGTCGGACGGCGACGTGACGGTATCAGCTAGCGCACCCCACGATATTTCTCCGATTTCTGTCTCCTTCCCAGTGTCCCCAGCGTCGTCACAAATGAGGGATAGTGAACACGAGAGCAAGCACCAAGTCGTGAGTTATACAGCTGCAACTGGTGCAGTAGGCTACAGATTTCATGCCCCAATGTCTTCCAGCCAAAGCCATGGCAGGGCACTGCCTTCTCACTACCAGGTGCCATTCATGCTCGGTCTTCGCGAACATACTCAAGCTGCAACAATTGGGCTTGCCACACCCTCGGAGACAACAGCAATCGAGGCAGTACACACTTCTATTCCTCACGATTTTCTCGACGAATTAGTAAACTCTCTTTCAAAGGAAGATCCAGACGACGAGGAAATCACTGAAGAAGAACTCCAGGAACTTGATGATGGAGATCTCGCAAAGTAGAAGAACGAGATAGACTCAACTCTGCCGACTTAGACGATACTGTAAGTAAACAGCAGCATAGAGTGCACTAATCCAAGCAAGTAATTGTCTATTGTTGCTCTCATCAAGGGACTTCTTTTGGATCGTGTCACAGGACAGAGACCACATTCACCGGTTAATGCGAATCTAATGCTGTTGTCAAACTGTGGCTAAGCTTTTGCTGTCAATTGGTTACCTGCTTCAACAGGAATTCTCGAGAATATTGGAGACCTAACGGCTTTTGCCGTGGTGTAAGTATTCTCAAACAGGTGCATAGGCCGTTCATTACACTTAACCTGGTCTAGATTCGGTCGGAAACGTGCTCCCCGTGGGGATCGTACCACCGACGCGACAATAATTCTCGACGTTGGAAACGCACAAAATTCATGATGCGCCTATTTCTGCTGGTGCTAAACCAACGATATTGGCGCTCCGCGCAAACGATTTCGACGAATCGCCGAGAACACGAGCGCAAGTCTATGTTGGACATTCTGGAGGTCACTCGATGGAAGTGGCAACAACTCTATCCATCCATACGGTGCGCTAGCTTCGTGATGTCAACCGCCAAAAGCTTCTCCCCAGTGCATCGTGCTGCACACCCGGTCATGGTGGCATGGTACATCATCTAGAAAGCCTTGCCATGCATACTTTGCAGGTTACTTTGCAAGTACATGTATTGATGTCAATGTTTGCGCACCTCGACGAATACAATCGAACACACAGAGTTCATCGGGTCTTCGAACACGGGATAGCGCTGTTTTTGGAACTTAAAGCTGCACTGAACTGGCTACTGCTGGCATAGATGCCGACCAGGGCAACCGTAGGCGTTCTTTAAGAAATCTACAAGATTTAAAGGTAATACTAAAATTAAAAATTTTAAAATTGTTTTAATTTTATAATTTTATTTCTTCAACATTCCCCAATATGGCATATATAATGTATTTGCTTATAAAAAAACGTCTGAATAATAATGCAGTTATGCTCCTGCTTAGTTGCGCATTTTGCGCCGAACTGCTTGAACAGTACCTACGTCCCATGCATCCCTATTGTAAGAGAGAAACATGAGCACTTCCAAGGTGTTGATGTTCATACTCTGCCGAAGGTCGGAGTAAACCAGTTCGGCCTGCGAAAAAACCCTCTCGCACTCATTTGAGGCCATGCCGGCGACATGTACGAAGTGATACCACGAGTTGCCTTTTTGAACACAGGCGCTAAGACTAAGCGAGAGGTGTCTGCTGGTGTGAGATCAGCTGCCGGTACCTTAAAAATCGTACAAGCCTCTTGTTCACGTGCGGTAAGCGATAATCTTGGAGATACCGCTCTCTAGCGCTGGATAGTTGACGATAGAAGCATCAGGCGATAGCCGCTGCTTCATCGAGGGATACTGGCGTCCCACCCAGTCGAATGCCCGCCGCGCGCCAAAAATGAGTTGTTTGACTGTCGCGGGCTTTGAAGCTTTTCTAAAGCTCGCCTGCACAATTCCCTGAACTGGTACATCACTTGGTTATAATATACTATAATATGGTGAAAATATGCTAACATTTATTGATGGCCTCTCAATAATAATTCATTCGCCAGTATGATAATGTATTAAAAATGATATGTTTTGTTCGGCAGCCCTGATGCCGACTCCAAGCTATGATGCAGATAACGACTTGACCCATGTCGTAAGTTTCGACATCAACCTTGGAATGATCCGCCTAGGTTGAGGGTGCTGAACAATGAATAGACAGGGTTGTGTACCCCTGATACTCTGTACAGGTGAGAATGTAGACTGCAGCACCCTGCTCCGACCTCGGTCACCTAAGCCCGTATTCAAGGCAAAGCTCTATCAAGGACACGGTGGCTCAGCAGACTCAGTTCACGTTCAAGTTCGCCGTGCACAATCCATCGCAGGTTCATCATTCTAACGGAGCACAACTGCGGCGTGAGCAAGGCAACGTTATCACTTATTGCAACCCCTCATCGCCTGGTTGTGCCTAAGGCGCATGCTAGATCCCCTCTTCTTCTCATTCCTGATTCTGCCCTTCGATCAGCAACCAAGTCAGGGGAAGAACAAGTGATGAAGCGCGTGGTGGAGTTGTCGATGCAAGATCAAGAGCTCTGCCAGGATAGAACGCTCCAAGTGCTGGATCGAGCGCTGCATGACTTCGAAGCCACCGCGTTGTGGGCATTGGGTACAAACAACAACCACGACGGACTGGATCAATATGGCTGGAAGAAGCTTCGGTCGCAGACGGGCGTGACACTTTACGCGGACCACAGTGCCAACGATCCGGCGTGGGTGTCTGCCATGCGAGGCGAGGAATGGGGGCATCCACTCGCAGTGATGGCGGTTGGGCGCATGAACTGCTCGTTGGACGACCTGCTGTTTGGAATGACGGCGTCGACCCCTGCTGAGCTCAAGCAGCGTGCAGCGCTGGTGGATGCAGAAGATGTCAGTCACGTTGACTTCGCCGCAATTGCGACACCAACTGAAGAAGCACCCTTCCGGTTCTTGGGCGTGACACGCTACGTGACGGCTGTGAGCACATTCCGGCGTCCTCGCGAGTATCTTCTAGCGTGTGGAAGAGGGGAAGTCACAACGACGAGCGGCGAGCGCCTCGGATATGAAGTCAACCAGTCGGTGACGCTAGAGCAATGGCCAGTCAAGGACTCCATACCCCGCGGACACGTGATCCAAGCTCGTGTGCTACGAGAGCTCCCCGATGGCTCTATCGGGGTCTACTACAAGATCATTGCCGACGCCAAAACCATTTTGCCCGACAGTGTCGTGTACAGCGCGATGTGGAAGGCTGTGCAGCGGTTCTGGGAGCTGGCACCGCGCGGCGCCGATACCAAGAAGCTCTGCTGTTGCGTGGACAACAAACGCGCGCTGCGTCTGTCCAACCTGCAAGCCGCGAGCCGGTGCACCGACCCGCTGCGCTGTCGAGTCTGCAAGACCTCGCTGCCCGACCGTCGCCGGAAAAACGTGGGCAGCATCTCCACGGCGCTCACACACGGGTCCTCGACGCAGACGTACTGGTGCGTACTGTGCACGTCGTGGCTGTGCTCCAAGGCGAGCTGCTGTGAGATCCGGCAGCTCGTACGAGTCGACCCCTCCTCGCTGGAAGTGCACCAGCAGAACGTCACGCTCTGCGCCAAGTGCGCGCGCCTCGTCCGCCGCAAGAGCGCCAGCGAGATCGCCCGGTGCGTACTTCAGCAGCAGGCACGTGCACTGCAACGTCCTCCAGTGTCCCAGAGGGATAATCTTCACGTTTAGTCCATAAGTTGCAATCATTTCAACACACAATCGATGACGCCGAATCCGATCGCCCATACTTTATCCGAGTCAATTCCGAACGGAGCCCCTCGTCCGACATGGCGTCGCCCACCCTACTCTTCCAGGGCTCCGCGTGGCTGCTGCAGGAGCCCAAGACCACCTTCTACTCGCCTCGCTACACGCAGGAGTCCGTGTGTGTCCGAAGCCAGCTGCTCCCCTTCTGGAGCCGCCCCCAAGTGGTGCTGCAGTTGGGCCAAACCGACTTCGTGGTGCTCAGCTCCGGCCCCGCGGACGCGTCCAAGCGCAGCGGAGACCCCAAGGAGTCCAAAAAGCTGCTGCAGCTGACCGTGCGCCCGCTGGACGACGTGCGGCGTGCTCAGATGTACCAGACGGCAGCTCGAGCTCAGCTTCTGGAGCTCTTCGTGGACGTGGAGCACACGCGCGAGCGGCTGCTGCGCTGCCTACGAGGGGAGGAAAAGGAGGAGGCGGAGCCGGGGAAGAAGCTGCTGGACGACGCCTTCGCGGCGCTAGAGAGAGCACAGCAGAGCAGGGACAAGGTGAAGGCTCTGGAGCTGTACAAGGAGGCCGAGAGGGGCTTCTGGGAGGCGGAGAAGGTCGTGCCCGACGAGAGGTCCAGGGAATTCCTCCGGGCGAGAAGAGGAGACTTGCAGAGAACGATTAGAGGATTGGAAATGGAGATGAACGAGGCAGCGAGAACGCTTGCGTCGAATGCTGCTATCCCTGCTTCGGCTGTTGCGCCCCCCGTAGCGCCACAAGTCCACGAGGCGGTGGCGGCACCGCCGACGATGGACATCAATGCGCGGTTGGAGGAATTGCGGCGGTTTGCTGCTCAACAGGACGCTGCACAGACTCCACGGGGAGAACGAACGGACTTAGCTGCTCGTCTGGCGGCGTTGAAGAACGAGAAGGCTGGGCCAGCACCTGCAGTTGAAGACCTGACTGAGCGACTGAGGCGACTACGTGGAGATACTGACGTGAAAGTTGGGGCTGCAATTGAAGGTGACAATGCTGATCGCAAAAGCGCGGTGGATCGAGTGATTGAGCAGGTGACCGACGAGATTGCGTTGGGGATAGAGGATGATGACATTGACGAGGATGAGGAGCTAGACGAAAGTGACAGCGACAGCAAAAGTGACAATTCGAGCAGTTCAAGGAGCTCCCGGAGCAGTAGCAGCAGCAGCAGCGAAAGCAATAAGAGTAGGGAAGCAGGAAAAAAGAGCAAGAAGACAAAATGAAGAGGCGGATGACCTGGGACGTTGACAACCCCTAAAAATACGGTTAGATGCGCTTCATGCCAGCCTTCTTGTTGTATTTTGCACGATTCATCACTCTATCCGACAAGAACAAGGCAGCATGGAGCACGCCGTTCACCTTGACGGCGAAACACTACTTTCCGTGCTAGAATCGACTGTTCAAAACCTGGAGTTGATCGCGACACTCCCTGATAAACCTTCCTCGAACGCTACGACTGTCTTTCAACCCGCAATGCAAGACGAGCTGTACCGCCATGTAAAGTGGCCAACTGTCATTACCTCAGACACCACTCCATCATTCCTGTTGATCGTTTTCTTTTACGTGTTTGTAGTTTGTCACGGAAGCTTCACTCCTGCACTTTATAGCACAGCAAAGGCTGCAAGATGACGAGCGACCGGAAACAGAGGATGATGGCGTGGACAGCGAGGACGAATTGCAACAAATTGATACAGAGTCAATACTGTCTGGCCCGACAGCAATGAGTCTGTTTCCTAAAAGCCTGCATCATCTACTAAAAAACCTTAAGGTGCGCGCAACAGTCTATAGAGTTTGCATAATTCGTAACTTGTGCGCGCAACAGTCTATAGAGTTTGCATAATTCGTAGCTTAGTTGGGTGTTGCTACTTGCTCTCATGGTAAATAGGAGGACCGAACAGCACGGGATGCGCTACGTAAGCTCAGCTCAACAAGTGTATCACCGGCCATTTCACGATTGACTCAAGCCTGGATGCAGCTGATCATCAACACTGAAACAGCCTTGTCTACCAGTTTTGAGCAGGACGAACGACTTACGTTGAATTTACGTGACAGTATGTCACGGCTTCGCGAGGTCGAAGATGATCGTGACCAGTTAGCCTTCGAGCTCGCACAAGCTCGCGAAGCTCACGTCGCCATGTCACAAAAGTCTACGGCCCAACGTTCACGTCTTGAAGCCCAACTTCGAGAGATCAAGCGAGCTGCCGACGACATTCTTGGCCCCACCGCGCGCGACCGCGAGGAGTACTTGCAGGCGGCGCAGTCCGGGTTTGAAACGCAGAAAACAAACACGCAGGAACAACTCGACTCCATCCAGCGGACGATACTGCGTATTACGCAGGCCAGCCAGCTAGCCGAGGCCGACGAACGAAATCACGGACAGCATGACGCGACAGAACTGCGTGAGCTTGTAGAACGCTACGACGATGATATGCTGAAACTGGATGCTGCAATTGAAGAGGAGAAAGCCGAACTTGACCGCCTTGACACAGCCAACACAAAGTTTGCGACATATTTCGTTCGCATCGATCGAGATCGACGAAACATGATCGAAGAGCAGCGTGCAATTGATACCACAGAGCGTCTTCGCCGACTTCGCGAAGCTAATCTGTTCGGCTTTATCCTCCGAATTCAAGCAGTGGTGAGAGGGTTCCTCGCGCGGCGGCGCATGCGTCTGGAGGCACAGAAAAAGAGGCGGAGGTATAGGAAAAAAGGCAAGAAGGGTAAAAAGAAAACAAGCACAAGCCCTGGGCGAAAGAAGGTCGTCAAGAAGACAGGTACCAAGGTTCGCGCCAAAAAGGCATGATTTATGGCATAGCAACCACCTATTTCTTCTTCTTCTTGCCCCCACCCTTCTTCTTCTTTTTCTTCTTCTCCATCTCAGCCTTGGCCGCAAACTCGGCGGCCTTACGAGCCGCAATTTGCCGAAGTCGATCCTCTTCCATCTTGAGGACTCGCTGCCGTTCCTCTTCGAGCATCGCACGATCTTGCTCGCGCTCCAACTTCCGCTTCGCCATCCACTCCTCCTGCATTCAACAAGAGACAAAATCGTGAGCACAACAATCATAGTATCCTACTTCTTAAATTCCACGAGCGTACATCTTCCTGCCGCTTTGCCAGTTTATCCTGCCGCTCGCGCTCTTTATCCGCAGCTTTCCACTGGGATTCGCGGAACTTAAGCTGCTGAAGTTGCTGCTGTTCGAACAGTACGCGGTTCTTCTTCAGCTGCGCATCGAGCGACACAGCATCAGACGTAGAGATCCGATTGTTTCCCACGTCTAAACACACGAGCGTTGTGTTGCGAGCTAGACCGATTGCCAACTGCTTCCCACCTTCACCTCCTAGCCGCGTTCGCCAAAGATTTAACGTGCGCAGTGACTTGTTCTTGGTAAGCATATTGCCCAACGCCGCTATCCCGGAAAAATCCTTCTCGTCGTCGGTCAACGGATTGCTCTCCAGGTTCAGGTACTCCAGACTTTCGTTCGCGGCCAGAGCTTCGGCCAGATCTTTCGCAGCCAGCGGACCCAAGCAATTACTCTCGAGCTCAAGGCGCCGCAGTGACGTGTTGCGCTTCAGGAGCAATGCTAGCCACTTTCCCGTAGCATCGTCGAGTTCATTTCGGCTCAGATTGAGTGACCGCAGGGAGTGCGTGAATGCTAACGTCTTGCAAAGTGCCCGAGCTCCTATACTGCTAATGCGAAGGTCCGCGTGCTGCGGGGTTTCGTCGGCTTTGGCAAGTCCGAGCCACACTTCCAGCTGCGGGTTCTTCGCGATCTCCTCCACTTCTTCACGCACTTCCTTCTCGCGTTCTTGTCTCCGTCGGTGCACAGTCTCGCGGAGATAGCTCTTGGCGGCGAATTGAATTTTCTGCTGCATCCGCGACTCCTTCTCCGACGCATGCTCACGGTTGAACTCCTCTTGCAGGCGGGCCGCATCGTCGTTGTAGAAACCCTTGGGCTGGATGCCGCGGTCGATCATCTACATGCACACATGCAGAAAAACACTAGTATCCAGACGTCTCAAGGTGCAATACAACAGCAAATAGCACCTACCTCTCGGCGGATCTCATTCTGCGCAAGCGCAAAGGCATCCGGAGGAGCGCTGTCATCTGGCGTGACGCGCGCCATGATGGCATCCCGGTCGGAAGCTGCGAGTCGCGAGATGTCGATGTCCGCATCATCGTCCAGTGCCGGCTCCTTGCCGCCCACACCGAGCCCCGACGAAAGGTCCAGCATCGTGGACGTGGACGCCTTGACGCGAAGAACTCCGTGCTTGACCGACCTTTCACAATAAACGTTCGCCAGCAAGATTCCGAGACAGGAGACAGCACAATCGCATCTGTATAACACACCGATGTTATCAGCAGCAGGGCTGGTTCCGCTTCTTCGCCTATCTATCGTCGTTGCCACTGGACACGAGACGCCTACTCTACCAGCTCCGGCTCCGTCTTCACGATATCGTCCTCTAGCGTGTTGGCACGCTTAGACATGAGGTACTCCGTCGACGGCAGGGTCGACGGCGGGCGAGGAATGTCCTCCGTGTCGTCCACGGCAGCGACAATAGCCTCAGCACTCGCCTCAGCACTCGGCTCAGCGGTCAACTCGGGCTTGTCACCAGCAGACGTTGCAGCACCTTCAATAGCATTCGCCGCATCCTCATCCTCAACGGGGCCCTGGCCAAACTCATTCGTGCGCTTAGCATCGACGGGGTATATCCAGCGCTGGTACAGGTAGATGAAGAAGATGAGATCGTCACGGAAGCAGCTCAATCGGTGCATCCACGGCATTTTGATGACAAAGGCGAACAAGTCGTCAATGAACGTGTTCAGAGACTTGTAGACCATAGCACGCCACGGCAGGTGGGCCACCGACTTGAGCTTGTAGTTGATGTAGAGCTGAGGCGTCATCATGATGAAGCCGAACGCGTACACAAAACTGGTAAGGCTCGAAATCACCCACGAGTACCAGCCCTTGTGCACACCGTACGCGAGAGTGTACGCAGCCTGGCCGACAATCAGCGGATACAGCACGTATGACAAGTGAGCCACCGCCACACGGTCGTGCTCGGCCGTCGGTGAGTCCTCGTAGCTCTCCACGCCCGACACGACGAGCTTGTTGTCGGCGTCGCGCGAGAACACGACAGCCTTCTTGATCTTCCACACGTCGATGACCAGAGCAATGCCCGATTGGACCAGAATGAGCCACGACGTGTCGTTGTCCATGAGGTACAAGAAGATCACGAGCTGGAAGAACGTGTTGAGCACGATCGTCCGCAGGGAGAGCCCCACGAGCGACTTTTGGTTCTTCCAGAAGCTCACGTCGTTCTTGAACGCCAGGAAGTCGAACAGCGAATGCAGCAGCGACACCACCATGGTGACCGCGAGCAGGTACGGGTTCGTCTCGATGAACATGCTCTTCATGTTGTCCGTGTCGCGCCTCGAGGACGCGCCGGTGGCCTCCTGGTTGCGGAAGTTCTGCTCCATCTGCGTGTACAGCGCGTACTTGTACATGGGCAGCGGGTAGAACGTGATCTCGAGCGGCAGCGTCGCGAGCGAGTCGTTCACGGGGATCAGGTGCTCCTCCAGCAGCCAGAACTCGTTGAGGAACAGCACGGGCGAGTAGAGCCCGGCCTCCTCATCCACGTGCATCTCCGAGGCCACGAACGGCGGCGGCGGCTGGCGCGCCGAGTACGTCGAGTGGTCCAGCACGGGGTTGATCGCGAACGCGGGCTTCCACATGGACACGTACGCGTCCACGTGCTTCTCCTGCTCCTCCTGCTCCACCTTCTCCTCCTCCTCCGAGCGGGACTCGAGCAGGTTGCGCTTCTTCACCAGCTTCGGCGGCGGGCGGAAGGCCGTGAGCTCCACCGAGCGGTGCACGGAGCTCAGCGCGTCGAACGCGGCGTCCGCCGGGTCGGGCGAGTGGCCGCCCCTCGTCACGAACACGTGCGCGTAGAGCGAGCCGTTGGCCAGCAGGTGCGCGTCCACCGACACGTTGAGCTGGCGCTGCCACGCGCCGTCGTCACGCGCCGCGTTGGGCGCCGCGTCGTACGCCAGCGTGTGCTCCGCCCAGCGCAGCGCCGCGCGCTCGTGCGCCGCCGCCGCCGCGTCGCCCTCGGCCGCGAACGAGAAGCGCGCGCCGCGCGTGACGTACACGCGCAGGCTCAAGGGGTCGCCGGGCGCGAACGCGTTGCGCAGGAGGCCGGCGGCAGCTCGCGCCGGCGCGGCGTCGGGCGGCGGCGGCGCGCGCGGCGGCTGCGGCGCCCATAAGCTCAGCACGGACGTGATCGCGTAGTAGATGCACAGCATGCGCAGCATGGGCCACGCGCGCTCCAGGAGGCTCTCGGGCGCGGCGGCGCCGTGCGCGGGGGCGGCGTCGGCCATGGGCGCCAGTCTTTGATTAATGGGGGGGCGGGCAGTCACAGAGAGGGAGTTTGGACCAATGGGATGACCGTTGATGACAGGGTTTGAACCAATGGGAGAGCAAAAGACCACTTCAACGTGGACGACTGGCAAAACCTGCGCATACCGGTAATCATATTCGATGAAAGGCTTCAGCTGGTCTGATTGACGCGACGGGACGCGGGAAGGGGGCAAAGGCTTAAGCTACGCACATACTAGGCATTTAACACCACTACGGGCGGACGGCGGCGACGAGGACCCCCCATGGTGACAGCAACCACGCGCCGCGAAGCTGCCATGTCTAAGGCGAGGGGCGGCTGGCTGCTCGCGCGGTGCGCGTCTGTACAGGTCCTGGCGCAATTCCCTGCTCCGTCCTCCCGTTGCCGGCGCGCGAGGCCGCGGGGATGAAGGCCGCCGTCGCCGCTGCCGCTGCTGCTACTACTGGAACGGGATTAGATCCACACGCCTTCGTCTTCCTCTTCTTCCTCCTCCTCCGAGTCTGAGTCCGAATCCGAGTCCGAGTCCGAGTCCGAGTCGTCCTGCGGGTGCAGGCGGTCCACCATGGACATGCGCTCCTCCGCCTGACTCGTTAGTTTCTTAAATAAACTAATCTGCTCCTCGCTCAGGCCGTCGTCGGTGGCGTCGTCGTCGTCGTCCTCACCGATCATGCTAATGGACATGCGCGCGCGCTCAATGACGCTGTGAGCCTCATCCAACTGGCGCGCCAGTGCAAAGTTCTTCTCCTCGACTTCACGCAGCACGTCCTCTTCATCGCTCATGTGCATCTGATCTTCCGCCTCCTCGTCCGAATTCACGTCCGCGTAGTCGTTACCTCCAGACGAAGAGGCTGTAGCCTCGGCAGTTGTCGTTGGCGAGCCAGGCGCATCCATAGCAACAGCCGTGGCCGCTGCTGCGGCTCCTACTGCCGCCGCCGCTGCCATTTCATAGTGATGCTTGGCAACAGGGGACGGTGCAGGCTCCGGCGAAGTGAGAGGCGTTACCGAGACTGGCACAGGAGGCGGCAGGCTCGAGTCCGCGCTCACCGAACGGCTCAATGCCAACGGTGTATCGATAATCGGAGATTCCGACTGCGATTTTGTCGGACTGCCACTCCCGTTCCTAAACTCAGTGTCGTGGTTGGCCAGCAAGTTACCCATCGATGAAAACGGGGACATGCCAGGGTGACCGCTCTCGCCCGCCGCCTCTGCCATAGTCCGTGCGCGCTGGGCGCTAAGCTTCTTGGCCAGGCCAAGGTTACCCTCCGCGCGAGCGCGCTCTTCTTCTTCGAGCAACGCCTGCGCAAGCTCCTCCAAACCACGACGCTCGCGTCGCGAGCGCTCTGCATTGTTCTTGTGCAGCGGTCGCTCAGGCATCATTGATCCTGAACGACGCAGCTCCTTGATTTCCATCAGCTTGCGCTCAGCTTCAATACGCGCCTTCTTCTCTTCAGCTTCACGGTCCTCAATAGCCATAATGTTCATAGCTCGTGTCGGTGCATCTTGCGCAGCCGCAGGGGGTTCCTCCTCTTCCTCCACCTGCACTGGAGCAGGCGCTGGTGGCGCTACCTCTACCTCTACTGGTGCGGGCGGAGTTGCCGCCTCGACTGGAGTCGGGGTAGGTGGTTGCTCCTCACCCGGAGCAGATCCAGAGAGGTTAAGGAACTTGTCCCAGCAGTCCTTGCAGTAATATTCTCCATCGTCATCCATGTCTAGCTTTGATTCCTTCTCCGTAGCACCACAATCCGCGCAGAACTTGGCAGTGGGCACAACCACGGGAATGCTCATCACGTTCTGCAGGTCATCCATTATCTTCTGCACGTGATCGTTTTCCTCAATCACGGGCGGAACAATATCCACATCACTGTAGTCA
Source organism: Phytophthora fragariaefolia (assembly GCA_030267785.1). Taxonomy (NCBI): domain Eukaryota; phylum Oomycota; class Peronosporomycetes; order Peronosporales; family Peronosporaceae; genus Phytophthora; species Phytophthora fragariaefolia. Next base: position 46,729 of record BSXT01000711.1, on the reverse strand, counting down.
TCGCGCTTAAATCCTGAAATCACACCAGCCAACTCGTGGATCACGTTGTTCTGGCGCTTCACCACCTCTTCAGGTTTGTGTCGCACAGCTAATGCCAACACACGCTCACGTGACTGTGCTTCGAGAATTTCTTCATACTTCTTAGCTTGATTCTTCACCTTCTCCAGCGCCTCTTGGAGCACCCTAGCCTCCTCTTCCGCACGCGACAACGCTTCCTTTGCTGGGGTATTGCGCTCCGTCTTCGCTTGGTTCGAAATGCACAGCTTAGCCTGGACTCGCAATAAGTGTGCCTCCTTCGAGCCCTCCTCAATAGCAGTAATAGGAATACCGGCGAAGATGGCGTGGTCCAAATCCGATCCCTGTGACGCTGCTACCAGCTCCTTCGCCACCTCCAGCGGAATGCGTTTCTTCCGCTTTTGCCGGTCACGATCAGAACGATCACGGTCAGAGCGGTCACGGTCAGAGCGATCGCGTTCAGAACGATCGCGGTCGGATCGGTCCCGGTCCCCGCGGTCCCGCTCGGAACGACTGTCTCGTTCGGTTCTAACAGGTAGCTGTGGTGGCGGCGGCCCCATCGGCTCAGGAGGGACAGCGCTATTGTCGTACAAAGGCACGTGCTGACGGCTTGTTACGCTCCTGACTTCACGCTGCGTGCCAGGGTTGGAGCGCACCGACGTCACTGACGCGACCGACATCATGGACTCACGACGGCTCTTGCCCGGCCGGAAGCGCAGCACCGCCGGCTTCGGCGAGTGCTTCAGCATGCGCAGCGTGTCCTGATACGCCTCGCCCTCCACGAGCGTGCCATTCACCGAGACCAGCTCATCGCCCACCTGCGCGTTCTGCAGTCCGCTAGCGTTGCCCTTCCCTGTCAGCTTGCTAAGCACGGGGACATCTCGGTATCCCGGTTTCAACTTGAGGCCGAGGTCTCCTTCGCGCCAGACGATGTCATACGACCCAATGTCGCTGGGGAGGCCGCTGACGCTGCGGCTGCCCCCTGGGGACTCCTGCGACGATCTCTTGCGCGAGATGCGGCGTCCCATGCGCTTGAACTTGAGCACCGCCGGCTTGCGGATGGTCTTGAGCAGCGAGATGGTGCTGCGGAAGCCGAGCGCCTTGGTCTCCTGTCCGTTGACCGCGACGAGGATGTCGCCCACCGTGGCCCTCTCCATGCCCGTGCCGGCGCCCTTGCCCGTGATCTTGCGGATGCACGGCACGTGGCAGTCGTCGTCGTCGGGGCGCAGGATCATGCCGAGCGGGCCCTCCGTCCAGACCACCGTGTACTGCTCGCGCCTGCGGGCGGACGAGCTGGCACTGGACGGGGACTTGCCCGACTCGGACCAGGCCGTGCCCGTGGAGCCGCGGCTGCGGCGCGAGGCGCTGCGCGACGGGTCGCGGTAGGGGGCGCCGGACGCGCCGCTCATGGCGCGCGGCACGCGGAAGCGCAGCGTGGCCGGGCGCGGGATGGTCTGCAGCGTCTGCACCACGTGGTCGTAGCCCTGGCGGGCCGTGTCCATGCCGTTGATGCTCACGAGCATGTGGCCGACCGCCACCTTGGCCAGCGCGGCGGCCGAGTCCTGGCGCGTGATGCGGCCCACGACGGGCGGCATGTCCTCGCCCAGGTCGGGGCGCAGCGTCAGGCCCAGCGGGCCGTCGCCCCACGTCACCTCGTACTCCATGTCCCAATGCGGCGCGGCGCCGGTCTCTGCTCGCGCGTGGCCTTGTGGGTCGCGCTCGCCGCGGCGGGTTCGGGTCGCGCTGCTGCTGCTGCTGCTGCTCGGCTCGGGCCGCGCGGGAGCTCTCTCGGGTCGCGCTCGCCTCGTTCTTCTCCGCGCCGCTCGCCTCTTGCTGCGCAAATGGGTCCCCGCCGCGGGGAGGAGCCGGCGAAAAACCTCGCTCCAGTGCCGAGGTTTTTTGCAGCACGCGCGGGCATAGAGCGGGCGCGGGGGGGGGGCCCTATGATGCGGCGCTTGATAAGGCGACGGCGGACCGCACTCGCTTGATCAGCAGCAGCACGGCCGGTGCATAGGACTGGGAGGATGTACTGGTATACGGGAGGACGTACTAGTACAGTACTGTTGGTGTGTAACTGGACTGGACTGCAAGCGGAGCCGAGCTGCCGCTGCGTGTCTTGCAGTGGATGCAGAGAGAGAGAGAGGGGGGGAGAGAGCGGTGCCACGTTCACGAGCATGTAGAGACCGCCGCCCCGGAAGAAAGGCAGTGCGTTCGGACTGCGTCAAAATCAGGTCGCCGCCGCCTTGGACGACAGCGGACCATGCAGGGCGGAGGAGACCTCTGCCCGGCATGGTGCCACGCTGTTCCGGCTAGCGGGGGATTGAGGTGGCTCTTCGGCTGCCGACAGAGGAGATGGTTGGCGGCGCGTCCACCGGAGAAATACGTGACGGCGCTATTACGCGTTTGGTTGTACAGTACTACGTTATAGTATGTATGACGGCGCCGCTCGCGGCAGTCTATCCACGGTCGCAGGCAGCGCTCACCGAGACCCGGGGCGACCTGCGTGTTGCCCCTAGGATTCACAATCTCAAAGATATCCCGAGCGCCTTGATTGGCAACACATCCAGGGCCGAGTGCGCTCGCCAGTGGGATCGCCGCGCTGCAGAGTGGATAGCGGCAGTCAGCGCCACGGCGCGGCGGCAGGAGATAATGCAGCCTCCACCATGGAGCGCCGCCTCCACCATGGAGCGCCGCCTCCACCATGCAGCGCCGCCTCCACCATGGAGCGCCGCCTCCACCATGGAGCGCCGCCTCCACCATGGAGCGCCGCCTCCACCATGGAGCGCCGCCTCCACCATGGAGCGCCGCCTCCACCATGGAGCGCCGCCTCCACCATGGAGCGCCGCCTCCGGCCTTCAATGCACTCACTTCCCTGCCGGCAGGGGCCATCACGACTCTGTCCCGTATGACGCTGTAAACGTATTAGTCACGTTTCATCCGATTTGACGGGGTTTGTGTGCACCACACCTGTTCACGTGGTCCACCCAAAGCCTCCGAGATCCTATGCATCAGTTCTGGCGGGAGACCAGGCTGAAATGCAGCAGTCGCTACGTGGCGTCAATCGCGAAAGCCTGCGGACTCGCGCGCGTGTATCTCTGTCCGCCATGAAGGTCTGCGGCCTGGTGTTGCTGCTGCTGTGCGCGTGCGTGGCGCTGCTGGCCGGCCACGCGGCCGCCGAGAAGATGGAGGACATGTCGTTCAAGCCGCCGTTCGAGCTCGTGGACGCGGAGGGCCGCCGCATGGTCAACACCACGTGGACGCACGGCGGCAACGCGGACGTCAAGAAGCACTTCATCCGCCTCACCACGGACCGCCAGAGCAAGCGCGGACACCTGTGGCAGAAGAACCCCGTGGGGCGCGACGAGCTGTCGGCCATCCTGACGTTCCGCGTCTCGGGCCAGGGCAAGCGCTGGTTCGGCGACGGCATCGGCCTCTGGTTCACGGGCCAGACGGTCTTCACGCCCGGCGTCAACCACGGCTTCACCGACAAGTACACGGGCGTGGGCGTCGTCATCGACACGTTCAACAACCCGGAGCACAAGGGCGGCCACAAGGACGTCAGCATCTTCGTGAACGATGGCTCGAAGAACTACGACCAGATGTACGACGAGAAGCGCGCGGGCTGCAATGCCGCCGTGCGCTACCACGAGCAGAGCGCCAACTTCGACCCGGTGCACAGCATCTCGCGTGTCAAGGTGAAGATCGACAAGACCCGGCTGGTCGTGGAGGTGGATGACCACGCCTCCGGCCTGTGGGTGGCCTGCCACGAGATGACCCTGCCGTTCAGCGCTGACTGGCTGCGCACGGCTACAATTGGTATCACGGCGTCCACGGGTGCGCTGGCCGACAACCACGATATTATCCGCTTTGACGCGTACTCGGAGTTCGCGGACGCGACGATCGGCGCCGTGGACTCGGAGGTGGTCATGAACTCGGTGTCTAAGGACTACAAGAAGTGGATGGACTCACCCAACTGCGGCACGGACTGCCTGATCGCTGTGCTGCAGAAGGAGCTGTCGAACTTCCGCATCGACGCGGAGCACCGCTTCTCCGATCTGAAGGAGAAGACGGAGAACACTGTAGCCAACCTCAAGAAGCAGGAGGGCGAGAACGAGCGCCGCGTGCGCGAGATCGAGGCCAAGGTTCGCAAGGGCATCGACTCGTCGCTGGAGAACACCAAGAAGGCGCTGGGCGACGAAGTCAACGAGAAGATCACGAAGCAGCTGGAGGAGAACCCGGACATTGCCAGCGGAGGCTGGAAGACGCCGTTCGCGCTGCTGTTCATCGGCCTGGCGGCGGGTGCGGCCTACGTGTACCGCAAGTACCAGGCGCTCATGAAGTCGCACTTGCTGTAGATCCGCCAGGGAGGTCAGTTGGGTGTCTTGGGGGCAGCGACCTCGCGGCAGCTAACATTAATAGTGTCCTAACCAAGTAAACTGCACATTCCCTGTCGTCTATCCAACCTGTCAAGGTTCGCGGGATAGCGTTGCCATGCATCTCGTCATCCGCGGTGCGTCAGGCCGCACACGTCGCAGTTTCTAGCGAAAGATCGTTGTGTGGCCCACCTCAGTCGTCTGATCCCCTGCAGCAATCGGTACCAATTCTCACAGGTTTCACCGACCCACGTGTCATTTTCGCAGTCATTCGGGCTCCTGCTCCTGCTCCTGCTCCTGCTCCTGCGCCTCCCTCCGCCTGCGCGCGCTGCCGACCGCCGCTCTACCGCCGCCGATACCATGCTCCGAGGACTCGTGGCGCTGCTCTCCGCCGCGGCGCTGGCCGCCGTGTCGGCCGCCCCGCTGCCGGGCATGACCTTCAAGCAGCCGTACGAGGTGGTGGACTCGGACGGCCGCCGCCAGATCGCGGACGGCGTGCTGTACGGCGGCAACACGGAGGTGAAGAAGAACTTCATCCGCCTCACGCCCGACCGCCAGAGCAAGCGCGGCCACATATGGAGCAAGTCCACGGTGGACCGCGACGAGCTGGCCACGGTCGTCACCTACCGCATCCACGGCCAGGGCAAGAAGTGGTTCGGCGACGGCATCGGCCTCTGGTTCACGCACGAGCCGCAGTGGAAGAACGGCGACAACCACGGCTTCACGGACAAGTTCGTGGGCTTCGGCATCGTGCTGGACACGTTCCACAACGTGGAGCACCGCGGCGGCCACAAGGACGTGACGATTCAGGTGAACGACGGCACCAAGCGCCTGGATGACCTCAACGACGAGAACAAGATCGGCTGTGACGCCGCCTTCCGGTACCACGCCAACAGCGCCAACTTCGACCCCGTGTACAGCTCGTCGCGCATCCGCATCAAGATCAAGGGCACCGCGCTCGAGGTGGACGTGGACCCGAACAACGCGGGCGCCTGGACCGAGTGCTACCGCGGCAACCTGCCGTTCCAGAGCGACTGGCTGCGCCGCGCGACCTTCGGCATTTCGTCGTCGACGGGTGCTCTGGCCGACAACCACGACATCCTGCGCGTGCAGTCGTTCGACCAGATCAACGATGCCGGCCTGGGCACGGTCGATGCCGAGACGTGGTCGCACAACTACTCGAAGGACTTTGTGTCGCTCATGGAAAGCGATGTGTGCGACCAATCGTGCAAGGTGACGATCCTGGAGAAGTACGTGACCAACTTCCAGGTCGAGACGGAGCACTGGTTCGAGATGCTGCGCGAGCAGACGGATAACACCATCAACAAGCTCAAGGAGAAGGAGCGCCAGAACCAGCGCAAGATCCAGGCGCTGACGGACCGCATGACGGCCATGATGGACAGCAAAATCAACCAGAAGATGGCCGATGTCCGCTCCAAGGTGAACGAGAAGATCGCGACGGAGGTGGAGGGCGAGCTCACGGTGGCGCGCTCCAGCTGGCGCCTGCCGTTCTTCATTATGCTCGTGCTGATCGCCGTCGGCGTGGGCGTGGCCTACCAGAAGTACCGCAAGCTCGTCAAGAGCCACCTGTACTAGGGTCCTGTAGCTGTTGAATGTGGGTCAGTCGTAGAGTTCGCCTGGCAGTGCAAGAGTGAAGTTGGCGCAGGCGCCTCCGAGAGTAGAACGCGCCATCATTGCATAGGCTTCAAGCAGCAAAATACTACTAGTAGATACCAACCAGTAATACCGGTGCAGCAGTTGAAGTGCTCATCTTAGATCTGTGACGCGCGCAACGGAGTGTGGACAGTTTTTCGTCGTGCAGTTGTGGGCGCGACGCCATTCCGAGAGCTGCGACGATGGGGAAGAGCGCGCGCGTGGGCGGCTTCTTGCTGCTGGTGTCAGCGCTGATGCTGGGCTACACGTTCTGGGAGGAGCTGCAGACGGCGCGCGAGACGCTGCAGCTCACGTACGCGCACCGCTCGCTGAGCGCGGACCGCGATGCGCCCCTCAAGAGCGTCACCGTCTACCGCAACGGCTACTCAACCGGCGGCGTGCAGATGGAGCTGAGTGCGGAGCTGCTGGCGGCTCGCACTGCGGAGGGAGAGTTGGCGGCATATCTGTCGCAGTTTGTAGCTGTCGAGGGGCTGCACGAATCCGTCGAGATGAACGATGGAGAGTCCAAGGAGAAGGAGCACAACACGCCCGGCGTCGTGGCGGACCGCGTGTTCAACGGCCAGGGAGAGCTGCTCAAGACCTACGCGGACATCCTGTCCGGCGACAGACTTTACCTCGTTGCCTCGGGGCTGCACTTCATGTGGCCCTTTGTGCAGCTCGGCCACCGCGTGACGGTGACGTCCGAAGCCAGCCCTACCAAGGAGCCGGTGATCATCGAGTCCCTCTCGGAGTCCCCACGGACCTTCCGCCTGCACAACTTCTTTAGTGGCGAGGAGGCGGACAAGCTGGTCAAGCGCATGCTGGAGATCGACGACCCGCAGAACAAGCTGCAGCAGTCGTACGTGGGTCCCAGTGACGCCAAACACAAGAAGCAGTTGTCCAAGCACCGCACGAGCGAAAACGCCTTCGACACGGTGTCGGAGACTGCAGTGAGCATTCGCAAGCGCGTATTCGACGTGTTGTCACTTGGAGAATACCAGGACGACATGTGCGACGGCCTTCAGCTGCTACGATACCAACAGAAGCAAGCGTATATCGCCCACGAGGACTATTTCCCACTCGATGCGATGGTCGATGGCAGCTTCAACTTTGATCCGCACAAGGGAGGCTCGAACCGCTATGCTACCGTCTTCCTTTATCTATCGGACGTTGCGCGTGGTGGTCAGACGGTGTTTCCACTTGCAGACATGCCCAAGGGCCTTCCGGCCGAGTATGGACACCCTGTGAATGCTGCCCAGGACTACGAAGCCGCCGGAGCTGAGCTGTTTGAGCCGGGCAGCTGGGAGATGGATATGGTGCGTAAGTGTTCGACCAAGCTGGCGTCGTACCCTTCAAAGGGCGGTGCGGTGCTCTTCTACAGCCAGAAGCCAAATGGCGAGCTGGACCCGATGTCATTGCACGGAGGTTGTCCCGTGCTGGAAGGCACGAAGTGGGGTGCAAACCTCTGGGTCTGGAACAAGCGACGTCATGGTTTGGATAATGACGATGCTGCGTGCAAGGTGACCTTCACGAACCCGACATCTCGCGAGGTGGGTCTTTATTGGACTGGTACGCTCATGAACACCCTTGCCCCCAACGGTGGCAACATTGAGTATAACTCATTCACGGGACACCAGTGGGTCCTTAAGGACGGTGATAACGTGCTGCTCGAGTTCCTGGTGGACGCCAAGGATGGTTTTAAGCAGACTGTATCCGTTCCTGAAGTTGGGGAAGAGAAAACTGCTGCGAGTCCCAAGGCCAAGGAAAATGAGAAAACTGAAACCAAGGCGAAGCCGCGCGATAAAGACAAGACCAAGGACGAGCTGTAGAGGCAAAATAGCTCGTATTGCATATGTCATCTTTATCAAAAAGGGTGCATTATCTTTACGGCATTGTGATCTTCTACAGTCTCTAAGCAACGCGGCGTTTCTTGTTCTTGCTGCTGGCGTCGAAGACCTTCTCCAGCAGTCCATCCTCGCCCAGCGACTGGTTCTGTTTGCTGCTTGTAGGTGCCTTCTGGTGGAAGGTGCGACGCACCTGCTGCATGGCGTCGTGTGCTGCGTCTCCACCCTGCTTCTTGTCGGCCTTGCGCGCCTCCATCTTCTCGAACTGCTTGGACTGGTCCACGCGCTCCAGGTACGCCTCGTTCTCCTTCTTGGCCTGCGCGATCTCCATGCGCAGCTTCTGGTCCCGGATGCGGTTCTCGTACGCGATCTTCTCCGTCAAGTGGTCCCACTTGAAGCCCTTGAGGTACTTGAGGTTCCACATGTCGTCGTGGTAGTAGTCGCGCTTGCGGCCGCCGATCTGCGTCGTGTTGAGCATCTTGGCCACGCGCTTGGCCACCTTCTTGTCCTCGAACTCGATCCATCCCTCCGTGTACTTCTGCCGCCGGTTGCCGCCCGCGCTCACGCGCTTCTTGTGCAGCACCTTGTCCTCCGGCACGAGGTAGATGCGGTTCAGCTCGCCGTACTTGCCCAGCAGCGAGCGCAGCTTCTCCGGCTTCATGAACGGCGGCACGCGCGCGATGTACACCACGCCGCGGCGCTCCGCCTTCTCCTTGAACTGCTCCATCTTCTCACGCGACAGACCGGCGAGCGCCTTGGAGCGCGCGGCCTTGGGCTTGGGCGCCTCCGCTTCCGGCGACGACATGGCTGCAGCAGGGGGTGACGACTCGCTATTGACTGGCGATGGCCACGCACCGTGGCACGATTGGTGTACGGATTGTGTACAGTGCACACACAGACGACACACAACTTCAACTTCTTGGACCTGGACGGAAGGTGATGCTACTCAATTGTCTGTGTCTGTGTATTTACGGTACCTACTTGTTTATGGCGGAGTTAAATTAATGGGGGTATGTGCAATTCGTGCAGAACGCAGCGATAGATAACGTGCTGGTCCGTCGGGGATCCAGCGATTGGTACTCGCGCAACTTAGTCGCCCAGGAAGTCCAGCTGCGAGCAAGACGCGACAATATCCTCGAGCGAGTTGGTGCTCCACATCTGCGGCCACACAGTGTCGCTCACGGGCTCGTTGTAGTCCGCGAAGATCTCCATGAGGTCGCTGTTGGTCTTGGCGCCGAGCCAGGCAGCACCGGCGTCTAGTGCCAGCGAGAACAGCGAGTCGTCCGCCACGACTGGCGCGAACGGGTCGCCGCTAAGCGCATTTGCACCTTCATCTGCCGATCGAGGCGAGTCTGAGAGCTGCTTCACCAGCGTGGGGGCTGGCGGGGGCACAGAAAACACTGAAAAGTCTGTCACCTCCGCCATTATCACGTCGTCTAGTGCTGGTTCGGGGACTGCCACTGCGTCGCCCGCAGACGGTGTCTCAGCTACTGAGCCGGTGACGCCTGCCGCCTGCTTCTTCGACTTCTTGCTCCTGCTCTTGTTGCGCAGCCCGCGCTGCTGGCGCTCGTGCTTCTGGCGATACTTTTGCGCGTGCGTCATGGTCTGGCGCGAGTCCTTGGTGCCCACGTATTCGGCGATGGCCTTCCACGGCCCGGACGGGAACACGTCCAGCGCCACGAGGAAGCGCTCGTGCTCCTCGCGCGTCCAGGCCTTGCCCTTGTTCTTCTCAGCGGCGGTGCGCGCCTTGTGCGCCGCCCGCAGCGCGCGCGAGCTCTTGCGCAGCGTCTTGAGCAGCTGCGACTCGGCGGGCGGCACAGCCTGCACCAGCTCCTTCTGCACGCGCTTCGTGATCGTCATGGGTGGCTCTGGCGGTGGTTGGGAGTGAGCGGCGCACGGCGAAATGAGAAGTGGCGGTGCGGGCGGTGCGGCAAGTTGAACAAAGCCCTGTCAGGGTGGTCGGATAGCGGACTTTTCACTTGCTCCGCCCAACCACCCCAATCAATGTGGGGTTATTTTGTTTTAGCGACAGAATTGAACAATAGATATTAGGTTTTGAGTATTTATTACAGGTAAATTGAGAAGATATTACAGTTTTGGTGACGAATTTAATCGGCCGACAACCCAATCACCCCAAGCAAACTGGGTTTTTATTGACCTTGACCATCATTCTCAAGTCTCACTTGCCGTTCGTGAAGTGAGTGAGGATCACTGTGCAACGCAGAAATAAATACTATTATTGATAGATACACTTATTAAGTATCATAGTACCAGGTCGGAATTTGCCATTACATGTCTGCGTATAAATCATAACTTTACTGCTAACAAAAGACGCAACTCAAAGTATAGAGGTAAATCCATCGCTGTATAGAGGAGAGAAAATCCCCATATGGCGGGATAACACGTGGTTACCTCTTCGCTTGCTCTGCATGCCGCACGCCAGTCGAGGATCCAGGCGGCCACCGGCGCGCCGCAGCTGCAATCCACGTTGCTACAAGCCTCCCACGTGCATGCACGTCATTCTGGGCGGAGGGGGGGGGAGGCCTGCGCCACACGATTCTGCCGGGCACGAGCGGCGCTGGCCAAGTGGTCTCCCGCGCTGGACTCTCACGCGGCGCTTCAAGCGCTTCCGATCAACGCCTGCTGGTTGGTTTCTCTCTCTCGGAAGCTTCAAGCCGCGTCGCGCCGGACGAACGAGAGTGTCCCCCCTGCTCCAGTCGGCTGCGACGCCCTGCTGGTGATCCGGCTGCTGCTGCTTGGCTCACAGCGTTCGTCAGTCGACTGGTCAAGATCCAAGTTGCACTTTGAAACAGTCGCGGCGCCAGGCAGATGCGACGAGCGGATACACGTTGCCGCCACCGATAATCTGCATGACGCTGCGAGGTGACTGCTGCTGTGACTGCTGCGGTGTCTGCTGCGGTGTCTGCCCGCCCGCCGAGTCTTGAAAGATCCCTGCCGGCGGCGCGGAGGTTTCCTCGCGTCATCATCACAGATGGCTGCGGTAGCAACTCGGTGCAAGCGCAAGCAGCGTTAGCCGCAACATGAAAGAGAGCAGCGAGGCGAAGCGGCGTTGCACCTCCCTGCCCGCGGCCTCGCCAGGATAGTCGCGCCACCAGCGAGCCTCGCCCGTGCTCTCCGCGACGCGACATTTTGCAGCGAGCGCGGGGCGCTCTTCACGACACCGTCGCCGCGCCTCTGCTGGACCACCGAGCCACCCGTTTGCAGGCGTGCAGCCTGAGCCGGAGACACGCCAGCAACGACGACTTGCACTTCTTGGGTGCGACCCTCGCCTCAGCGCGACCGGACGATGCCGCCGCGGACAGTGTCCGCTGGGCACGTAGCTCGGCAAGTCAGCCATGGCTTAGTGACGAGCAAGCCTGGCGCTGCGCTCGCCCGCCGCCGCGTCTTCGCCTCACTGATGTGCAAGAAGAACTCGGTTTGCGCTTCAAAATCCGCATGCGCTGGGGGATCTGCTCGCGCGAGGTGCTCAGTCATCTTGGCCGGCCTGCCGTCGTGGCGGTCGCGGTGTGGGTAAACCCATGGCACGAATGGATTATGCTTTGCCCGCTGGAGCGCCAGCCCTTCTTGCTTGCAGTGCTGGCTGCATGGCCCTGCGCTAGCGGGCGGGCCAATGGCCCGCCCGCTAGCGCGATCGAGCGACGGCGGGTTGCTCGCGCGGATACAACGGCGTCTGCGACGCGCTCGGGCAAGGTGCACGCCGATGAAAGAGGCGAGATAGAGCGAGCGTGCATGCTGCGAGGAAGCGCTCGGTCTCGGCGGAAACTTGCCCCCGATACAGCAGCGCTCGGCTAGCGTTACAACTCGTGCGCGCGGGCATCCTGTATCCTGCGCTGGTCGATGAGATACTGCGATATGAACCCCGCGCTGGAAAATTTTTGCCGTGTCGGCGACAGCAATGCGAGGTCTCAGCCGCTGGCAGCTTCAGGCGCGCTCATGTACCGGCCCGCTCGAGTGAAATGGCTCCAGTCGCCAACTGACTTCAACTCCGCCGGACTCCTGCGGACGAGCCGTCGCCGCTACAACCCAGCAGCCTCGACGCCGCAGCGCATGAACAGTGCCTCGACTAATACCGGTAACCCCCATGTTTTGGTGGTCCTTGCTATGTTAGCTCGGACTCCGGTGAGTGCAGCGGGCACACAGCGTTAAAATCGCGAGGGTGCCGATACGCTCCTGGTTGCATGCAGAGCCTCCATCAGCGGCAGCGACGGCTGCATCCTGCTTGATACGGCCAGCGGACATCTCGGAGTGAGGGCGGTGACGGCGCGGCAGGCACGCGCTGCCGTTTCGGGCAGCGATCCAATTCTTTGACAAGCATAAACTTCAACCGCGCCGCTTGAGAGGAAGATGGGCGCGCGCCCCGGCGTTGGTCCTGGTGCGTCCAGCATTGCACTGAAATGATACTGGACCCATCCGGCCCTGCGCGCGAAAGAGAGCGGGCGCGCGACGCCGGACGCCGGACGCGCCTCGTCGGACGTCGGCCAGCCCCCGCGGCTCTGCGCGCAGCGTTCCAGCGCCGCTCTGGAACGCCGCAGCGTATCGCTGCTCGCCCGAGGATCTCGTCCGGGCGAGGGGCCGGCGGCACGCAGCTTCGCGAGGTCGCCGGCGTCGATGCCGCGGGCGCTGGTGCCCCGGGCGCGGCGGCCGCGTGGACACGATTGCTAACGCGCCGCACGTTGGGGGTCGGGCGTGCCCCATCGAGTGGCACGCAGCGCGTTCGATTTTGATTATCGTGGGACGGTCGCCGCCCAGGCGTAGCATAGCGCCCGCGGCCTGCCGACCTCCGGCGGGGGTGGTGGTAAATGCAGCGGCAGCGGGTGGATCGAAGGATATCAGCGGCCGCAAGCGAGCGCTCCCGAGCGGGCCCGCTGCGGGGGGGCGGCGTATGCCGTGCGCCGTACCGTGCTGCCGGCGACGGGCTCCGTTGTGTTCGTGAAGAGAGGGCGCTCGGTACTGCGCGCGGCCCGAGCCACTCTCTGTGCAGTTACGCTGAAACCACGCATGGGACACTCGCTCGGGAAAATGGAACGCGGCCGGGGCGAGTCGCGCAAAGCAGGGCTCGGCCGCGCGCCGGGCGTGCTGCCGGTGGGCGTAAATCGGGGCGAGCCGAGGCGTATCCCGGGGCTGGGCGCGGGCTCGCCGGTGCTGCTCGGGCTCTGGCGCGGCGCGTTATCCGGCGTGGCCGCGCGCGCAATTCGGGGCGCGCGCGCGGCTAACGCGGAGCCTCGCGGACACAACTCGCGCGGGCGACTCGCCCTCTGGCCCGGCGCGTCATCGGCCGCCGCCGCCGCTGTGATCGGCACGTCTCGCTTTGGGAGAGGCTGCTCCGGAGGGAGCGGCTGGGCCAGACGCCGATCCTGTGTCACTTGAAGATCTGCGTCGCGCGTGCAAGGTGCCGAGGGAGGCGAGAGAAGACCATGTCGTTCACCAACCTGGTCGAGAGCGCGGCGGCCGCGAGCGACTGGACGCAGCAGCAGCAGATGGAGGAGGCCAAGCCCGCGCCCGAGGGCCGCGGGCTCTGGTCCCCCGAGGAGCACCGCCTCTTCGTGGACGGCATCAAGCTGTTTCCGTCGGGGCCCTGGAAGGACATCGCCAACCACGTGGGCACGCGCACGGCGCGCCAGACCATGACGCACGCGCAGAAGTACCGGCAGAAGATCGCGCGGCGGCTGCGCAACGTGCGCATGAGCGGCAAGCACAACCTGCCGTTCCTCATGGACCGCTTCAACGCGCTGCTGAGCAGCGACGAGCAGTTCAACGACTCGATCCTGGCCACTTCGCTGGCCATCGCCGCCGAGCAGGAGCTCGACATGCTGGGCGAGGCCGGCGACGGCAGCGCCTCGCCCGTGCAGGTGCAGATGAACATGCAGATGCAGATGCAGATGCAGATGGGCATGATGAGCCCCGGCGCCCAGCCCAACGTCGCCATGGAGCCCATGGGCCCCGGCAACACGTACCAGAAGCAGCTGCCGCTGGCAATAGACTTCTCCTCCACGGAAGGCAACCCGTACTACCTGGACGCGCCGTCCTTCGAGCCGAGCGACATCGAGTTCGACAAGTGCATGGACTTCTTGATCGAGACCTTCCACCGCGAGAACTGAGGACGCGAGCGGCTGGCCGCCGACGTCCCCCGATATCGAAGCGTATTTATTTGATGAGGCTCGGCGGGCAGTGCAGTGCAGTGCGCGTGAGAGCCGAACGCGGAGGGAAGGGAGGGAGCACTACTAGAGCGCGGGGAGGTGGAAGCGCGCGTGGGCGATTCGTGTTGGTGTGTGCCTCGCGAGCGAGAGAATTGTTAAAAACACAGTAATATATTATGGTAAAGAGCCGTCCTTTTGAACGAACGCGGCTTTGCCGCCGTGGCTGCTGGACTGCATCCAGGCCGCCACGCGCGACTAGCTCATGGTCTCGCCACTCAGGATCGCGAGCGTCGGGTCATGCAGGCTGTTCGCCACGCCCCGCCCATCGACAGAAACTTCAAGGCCCCGAAAGATACGCCTATCTGTCGGCGCGTTTACATGGTGCCTGGGGTGGTATGAACGATTCCTTGCCAACCAACTCGCCGGTCATGGCGTGGAGACCCCCCCCCCCCCACTCCTTCAGCGAGATCCTGCATCCAGACAGCCACCCACGTGAGTGATGATTTACACACAGGCGCGCGGAGGCCTTCGCGGCACGTTCCCGTGCGCGGGGATTTGCCCGATCAAAAAGACAAGGGGCCGGCACCGTTTGCCGTGTCCACTTCTACCGGTCTCGCTGTCTGTCCGGCTTGCTGGCTGTGCCGTCGCCGTCGCTTCCAGGCGCGCGGCGCTGGCGGCTCGCCCGTGCTTGGCCTGCACGGGGTTGACGACTCGTCACCCCGTCAATGACGAGACCTGGCCGCGTCGGTAGTCGCGCGGATGCTCCATCACGCAAGTCGCACCGCTCCGCCGGACGTTCGGACGTTTGCCTGGCCTCTTGACGTCAAGTGGCCGGAGCTGTCACGGTGCCGTCCAGCGCGCACTGGCCCGCGCCAGCAACACGAACGCGACTTCGCGCGTGTTCAGCGCCGGCCGTGCGCGAGGATGCCCTCGCAGTTCTGACGTTCGTGCCGTCATCTGGCCGGAGCGCGTGAACATCGATAGCCGATACGTCCGGCCTGGGACTGCAGCGCGGTAATGGCGGGCAGCAGCCCAAAGGATATCGTGGTCATGTGCTCTGCATGCACGAAGCTGAACGCATGGCGTTCTTCCAGCAGACAACGATACGGACATAACCGAGATCGAGGCAGACCTCGCAGGAACGTGAGTGTCGAACGCGCAAGTGGATTCGCCTGCGCCGCTGCATTCGAAGGGGTCAGGCCTGCTTCGATCAAGTAGACGAAGGCAGCCTGACAGTGGGGCGGAACCGCTAGTGTTCGTGGCTGGGCTCCACCGCCGCCGAATGTTGCACCATCAGCCCCGATACGCCTTCGATCGAGCTCTCTGCGCAATGGCGTCTCCTTCCTTCCTTTGTTCCTTCGTTCGTGACACCGAGAAGCAACAGGCAGCTCGATTTCTGGAGCCTCAGCGAGCTCACTCTGCGATCTACTTCGTGCAGCGCACTCCGCCACCTCGTGTGTCAACTCAACCAACTGCAACGTCTTGACGGTACTTGCCGGTTAAAGTGAAACCATGTCTACCGGTAGCACAACTACTGCTAAGGCTCGTCGCGACGGCAGCCGCCCTCGTGTCAGTCGAGAGGGAGAGGGCATGTGGACTGCCGGTGAGCACGCACGCTTCCTCGAGGCTCTGGAGCTGTACCCACACGGGCCCTGGAAGTTCGTGGCCGCCTACGTCGGCACGCGCAGCACGCGCCAAGCCATGACGCACGCCCAAAAGTACCGCCAGAAGCTCGAGCGGCGCCGCCGCGGACTGCGGACAGCCCATTCGAGACGCCCCAAGGCCCAACCGGAGGCTGCTGTGCACTCACCATCAAGCATTGAGGGGCTGACGATGAGAGAAACATTCATAGTGGAGGGCACATTTGGAGGAACGACAGCCTGCTTTGGGGTCGAGCCCACGCTAATTTCCGGAAATGATGCCGCTCTGACGCAGGCAGAGGGGCCGGACGTGGTGTGGGTTGACGAGTACCTCAGCCTCTTCATTGACAGCTTCTCGTGCTGAGGAAAGAGCGGTTGCACACTTTGAAAACGCTTTATCGCACTGGCATCTTGCACTGGCACCTTGGGACAACGAGCTTGCTTTAAGTGAGTCCTGAGCTCTTGGTCCGCTCTTGCTACAGCCTACTACGTACTTCGTAGTACTTCGAAGTATTATTTTGATTCAAAGCGTGTCTGTATGTGAAAATGTATTGAAAATTTGTCACTTCAACGTAAGTATCACACACGCTCCATCTGTTGATCTCGTCTAGCGTCAACCTCTTGTTGTCTATTGCCCCGCCAGCGATGCTGCCGCGCACGTCTTGATCCTGTTGATGAAGTTGCCGTTCTGTCAGCAGAGTCTTGAACACAAATGATGCAGCAGTTGAAATCGAAATTACAGCAGCAGCTTGGGTCGAAACCATCCACCCCACTTGTAAACATTAGCACCATGAGAGACGTGAACCCGATGGCGACGCCAGCCACGGCAACAGAGAACAGAAAGCTGAGCACGATATCAGTGTATATGTAGATGACCCCATACGCGAATTCGTCCACCGCCACCACTTCGAACATGCACGCGGCATCCCATGTAAACCATCCCAGTAGGATGAACTGGAACACCAAAGAATACCCGAACGCTGAGCTTGTCACGAAGCGCGTGCCGAAGACCATGAAAAGCGCGCACGAAGCGCAGACCACCGCGGTGAACGATAGTGCCCCAGCAACCAATGGCGACATGAGATGGCGATCCGGAATCCGACACCCTACTCCTTCTTCGCCTTTTATTCGGACGCCTGCCAACAACATCATTAGTAGGACCCACGTGAAAGTAGCCCCACAATTGAAAAAGCCGATGTGCGTGTCAAAGTTCACGCCAAGGCCAATGAACGTGGCGGCCTGCGCGGCACTAAACCACATCAGGATCAAAACGTTGACATAGCGTTTGCTTCGCTGGAAGTATAAAGGACGCCAAGCAGCACGAATGTCACCACCGCTACAATGCCCAGCAGCACAGGATTGTGCTCAGCGAAGACTGGTATCACTCGGTCGCGCAGAGGCGGATAGAACGTGCCCAGGCCAACCGCGACCCACACTGCGAATAGCTGCAAAGCCAACACCAGCAGCAGCTTTCGACGGAAGGCAGCTTGTAGGCCGAGAGGAAGTGAAGTGCTCACGTCCAGCAGTTCTTCCGATACATATCCCTTGTTCCAACTCTCAATTCGCCTGACAACATAGTCTGGTTTGGTCGCAGTCGGCAATGGAAGAACAGGAGTTGCCTCCTTCCTCTGCACGTGGTTTGCTTCGATACTGTTGGTTAAATCAAGTAGTACGAAGTCTACGCCCGAGTCACTGGAGCTGCCAGTAGTGCCCAACTGCGACGACACAGAAGGCGCCACCTTGTACACAAGAATTTGATGTATTGGGGGCGTGCAGCCTTACCGCACTCGTTGACGCTAACGAAGTGAGCTTGACCGGAATCTGGACGTTGAAAATGTGCAGCACGGGGAACATCAAGCACCGCTTGACAACAGACACCGCCGTGGGACTTGTGGCATTTGAAACCACAAAAAACAGTGAAGAAACCTCCGAGAGGGAGCACCCATTTGATGTATTCGCGGAGGTCAGCTAGGACAGGCACCTTGGACTGAACCGGCTGGCCTGCATACTTTGTGACTGGTGCTGGGTAGTCTGAGTCAGCTCTACCTGACTCCGCGTTGTCGTCGAGTGCGTAACGGGTATATATGCTCTTCACAGAAGTATCCGCGCCGTTCCGACTGCTCTCTGCTATGGAACCACAACAGTTCACCCTTCCTCACCCTCACTATTATCGCTGCCACTCAGACTCTCGATAACGTCTTGTTGCTGAACTTGTGGGGCACGCTGAAGCAACGCCTGAAGCTCCATGTTGAACACACTTGCCCTTGGTCCTGCAACATAGTTTTCATTCGATGAAGCCAGCGAAGCGGGAGGCTGTCGACGTGGTCGTCCGCGTGGTGGTACCCGAGGTGGTGAAAACATGGCATTTACTGGAGGGGGAGTTGATCCTCTACTTTCCGACACTCCCGCTGGTGGGGGTAGAGCTGGAGGGTCATGGTCAATCTGTTTAGTGAGTCCTGGTCGGGCATGTGCTTGGCGGTGCGCCAAAACATCACGCAGCTCGCGCACAAAATATGGAGTTGGGGATGCTGTTGAAGGTGTATGTTCTCCCTGCTGTTTCAACAGCGCCTGCAAGTCAAAGTCGTCATCACCAGTACTTGTACCTGTGAAAATCACAGTGTAAGTGGGATCCTCAGCAGTGGGGATATCTGAAGAAGGCACTGCCACAGCAGCCGGCTTGAATTCGGGGTCTTCATCATTCTCCCCAATATCTCCACTTGTATCTTGAGGGCTACCGTTTTCGCTGGTTATAGCGCTTACAGCACTATTGTAGTTATCCCATGCTTCTTGCAGCTGCTGAACCATCGATTGCATCGCGTCACGAGAGTCGACCAACTGTTCTAGTGCTTTATCACCGGAAATCATTTCGTGCTGAGCAGCAATGGCCAAGGCAGTGATTGTCTCGCTCATTGATCGAAGCTCTTGAAGCTTCGTGGCTACCCCCTTCAGCCGAGAGTCACCCTGATCGGATGCTGCTGCGTGCTGCTTTTCTTGTTGTTGCTCAGATGCGTGCAAGTCTTGAAACGAGGATACCAGTTTTGCTGGATCACTCGACTTGTTCCATGCGTCGAGATCCACGGTCCAAGAGCTCAACGACCCAGTTAGTTGATCAACGACAGCACGGTGAGATGCTAGTGTGGAGAACAGGCAGCATTCAACGCTGCAATCCGACTCAGAGCACGAGCGCGCTAATTTCCTTACGAGTACTGATTGCATAGCGCTTTCCAGTAGCAGAACAGCTCGGTGGTGCTGTTTCGCAAGTGCTGTAAGCAACAGTGATGGCGCCTGGGCGTCATTAGGGACATCGCCACCCTTCATGATGGGGATTTCTTCAGCTCGCTTTAAGTCGCCATCCTGCAACAACAACGTGGTTTGTGCTTGCAGCTGATCATTTATTGCTCGCAGCCTTCTGCGCAATGGCAAGCAGCGTAGTCGGGCAGCAGGCTTCCCGTCTCTGCGTTCTTCTGCGTCGGAAGCCTCCAACCTGCCGACGGGCGGGAGCACACTCGTCCCCAGTCTGTACCCGCGACTCGCCAGCTCCGCGCGCTTCACCAGTACCAGACTCTCGTCGTACGTCTCGCCAAACACCCGGAGCGTGGTCACAAACGCGTCCAACGCCTTCACCAGCCTCCGCGATCGCCACGCCAGCAGCCCACGGAAACCCACCAGCACCGCCAGTACCGGTAAACCAGCAAGCGCGAGCCCCCACGCCAAGCTGCTGCTCTCCCAGCTCCCAACCAGCGCCGCCAGCAGCGCCAGCAACACACCACCGACTGCCGTCGCCTCTTGGACGCCACCCAGCAGCTCGACCACCGATCGCTTGCTCCCTCGCTGCACCGCCGACGGGTTCGTCTGCTGCAGCTCCTCCCTGCCACACGCACGCAGCGTCGTCAGGCGCGAGCCCTCCCCAGGTCGCCAAGCGCCACGTCGCCTCACCGGATCGTCGCGTGGAAGCCGCAGAGCTGCGCGGCCAGCCGCTGCAACGCCAGCAGCTCCACGCGCCGCCGCCAACGCTGCAGCCGCCTTCGCCACCCGAAAGCCGTCGACGCGCTGCGCCTCGTCGGGCGCGTGGTCGCCGGCCGCGGCGTCAGCAGCTGCGCCGCGCACTCGCCCGCGCTCTCCGCGTCCAGCTCTGCGGCGCACACCCGCAGTCAATTAATCAATTAATCAATTAATCGCAGCAACGCACGCAGCGGCGTGGGTCTCACCGGCCAGGTACTGCCCCAGCGGAGACGCCGCCGCCACCGCGAGCTCCATGGATACCGGTATCGGCGATTCAAACGTTCGTTTAATACATAGAGGTCACAAGTCCCCTGTTCGATTCAATCCCTCCACACAGTGATATGACGCAGGAGAGGGCAGTTCTACCGGTATCTGGGCCCCCTTCCCCTCCGCCTCATTTCGTGACGCGTCGCCTTTCGAGGATCGACATGAAGCTGCGAGCTCGGCGCGCGCTGCTGCTGCTGGCGGCGGCGCTGGCGCTGGCCGCAGCGGCCGCCGTGGACCGCAACAAGTTCCGCACGTGCGCGCAGACGCAGTTCTGCGACAAGTTCCGCAACGTGCAGCGCGAGCCGCCGCCGGCGCAGCTGCAGGTGGCGCGCGCCAGCGTGCGGCCCGACGCGGCCGCGCGCCTCGTGCGCTTCTCCGTGGAGGACGCGGCGCAGCGCGGCGCCGCGCCGCTGGACGGATCGCTGGCCTTCGTGCTGGGCGCGGACCGCGCGCGCGTGCCGGCGCTGCGCGTGCGTCTGCGCGAGCGGTTCGCGGACCCGCGCGACCCCAAGACGCGCTGGAGCAGCGACGCCGTGCTGGAGCCCGCGGCGGACGACGCGCGCCCGCTGCGCCAGCTGTCGGCGGAAGAGGCCGGTCTCAAGGCGCCCGTGGACGAGCGGCGCGTGCTGCTGTTCGCGCCCGAGGGCGCCGAGCCGCGCGTCGTGGCCGCGCTCCGCGTGGACGGCGCGTTCGGCGTGGACCTGTACCTGGACGGGGAGAAGGCCGTGAGCACGAACGACGACGGGCTGCTCCACTACGAGGTCCGCCAGGACCGCGCGGACGCGGCGGCGCGGGCGGACGCGGCGGCCGACCAGGCCGCGGTGGACGCGCACGGCGGCAAGACCATCGTGGACTACGGAGAGGACGGCCTGGCCATCTACGACGACGGCACGGTGCAGAAGAAGGAGGAGCACGCGGCCACCAACACGGCCACCGTGGGCGCGGACGGCAAGGTGGAGGGCTGGGAGGAGTCCTTCGGCGGCCACACGGACAAGAAGAAGTTCGGCCCCAGCTCCATGGGGCTGGACGTGTCGTTCCACGGCTCGGCCGCGGCCCCCAGGACGCTCTACGGCATCCCCGAGCACGCGACGGACTTTGTGCTCAAGGACACGATCGAGCCCGACGACCAGGGCGGCAACAAGAGGAAGGTGGTCACGGACCCGTACCGCCTCTACAACTTGGACGTGTTCGAGTACGAGCTGGACAACCCCATGGCGCTGTACGGCGCCATCCCCGTGCTGGTGGCACCCAGCAAGGAGAACACCGTGGGCATGTTCTGGAACAACCCGAGCGAGACGTTCGTGGACATCTGGACCAACGAGGACGCACACAGCAAGTCCACGCACTGGCTGAGCGAGTCGGGTGTGTTTGACCTGTTCCTGCTGGCGGGGCCCAGCAGCGCCGACCTGTTCTCGCAGTACACGCTGCTGACAGGCCGCGCACAGCTGCCACCGCTCTTTGCCCTGGGCTACCACCAATGCCGCTGGAACTACAAGAACGAAGCGGATGTGGCCAAGGTGGACGCCGGCTTCGACGAGCACCTGATCCCGTACGACGTGCTGTGGCTTGATATTGACCACACGGACGGCAAGCGCTACTTCACGTGGGATGAGCATGCTTTCCCCACGCCGAAGGACATGCAGGAGGCTGTGGCTCGTACTGGCCGCAAGATGGTGACCATTATCGACCCACACATCAAGGTCAGCCAGTCGAAGGACAAGCAGCCGTACTACATTCACACCGAGGCGGAAGAACTCGGACTCTTCATTAAGGACGAGCAGGGAAAAGACTTCAAGGGCTGGTGCTGGCCGGGTGAGTCCTCTTACGTTGACTTTACCTCGCCTAAGGCACGTGCGTGGTGGCGTCACCAGTTCCGCTACGAGAACTACCAGGGTAGCACCAAGCACTTGTACACATGGAACGACATGAACGAGCCGTCAGTCTTCAACGGACCGGAAGTATCCATGCGTAAGGGTTGTATGAGCATTGCCGGTGTCGAGCACCGTGAGTGGCACAACCTGTACGGCACCCTTTTCCAACGGTCAACGATGGAGGGTCAGCTTGTCCGCCAGCAGCCTCCGCCGGAGCCTCTTTCTGCGTTTGCCGAGGAGCTACAGCTTACGCCCGACATGCAACGTCCTTTTGTGCTGTCGCGAGCATTCTCTGCTGGCTCGCAGCGCTATGGTGCGATCTGGACTGGCGATAACGCGGCCGAGTGGGGCCACCTCCGTTATGCGACCAAGATGCTGCTGTCGATGTCGGTTGCTGGTCTCACCTTCGTCGGCGCTGACGTGGGCGGATTCTTTGGCAGCCCGTCTACGGAGCTCCTGACGCGATGGAACCAGGCCGCTGCGTACCAGCCATTCTTCCGCGGACACGCTCACCACGACTCGCCTCGTCGTGAGCCATGGGTGTTTGGTGAGCCGACAACGTCGCGCATTCGTGCCGCTATCCGTGAACGTTACTCGCTGCTGCCTTACATCTACACGCTTTTCCACGCGTGTCACACGCGCGGTATGCCCGTCATGCGTCCGCTGTGGGCTCACTTTACGCAGGAGCCACAGAGCTTCAGCGAGGAAGACGAGTATCTGCTTGGTGACGCTCTCCTTGTGAAACCGATCGTGGAGGAGGGCGTTCAGGCAACGCACGTGTTCCTGCCTTCCGAGGACGCGGAGGACAAGACGGTGTGGTACCAGCTCACGGATGGGTACAAGCGTTTCTTTGGTGGCAAGACGCATGAAAACATTCCTGCACCGCTTGATGCCATCCCGGTGTTCCAGCGTGGTGGCACTATCCTGCCGCGCAAACAGCGTGTGCGCCGCAGCTCGGAGCTAATGCGTGACGATCCGCTGACGCTAGTGGTGGCGCTGGATCAGCATTTCAAGGCTCGCGGCGAGCTGTACGTCGACGACGAGCGTTCGCTGGCTGCTGAGTTGGAGGGTGAAGGCACGCAGGTTTCGTTCGAGCTGACCAAGGATGGCTTCCGTTCTACGGCTACCACCGCGACGCCGGAGGGCAAGCGCTACACGTCGCTAATGTGGGTGGAGCGCATCGAGGTGTACGGCTTCCAGTCCGAGACCAATCTGCCCAAACAGGTGCTGGCGAACGGCGAGCGCGCCGTGGAGTTCCAGTACGACGCCGCCAGCGACCGCCTGGTACTGCGCAAGCCGCAGGTGCTGGTCACAGACGACTGGGAGCTGCGCTTCGTGTACGAGCAGGCACTCGAGTAATCGTAGACGAGGGTATTGCTCGAGGAGCGGGGAGCTGGGAGTTTGTTGAAGTTGTCAAATCAGATAAGGGCATGCAGGTCACCTGCAGCAGGTGCGCCATCATATGCACGTTCGCCTGCTGGCGAGTAGTGATACATCTTGTACCATGCAAGAGCGTAGCTCGCAGTCGTGCTCGCACCGCTTGAGTGCGTGCACCCAACTAAAATGCGAACGTGCTAGTTTTCAATCGCCCCGATTAATTTTCCAACGGCGGACACATTCGATTCGGATCCTTCCGGCGCTCTTCTTCATCGCCCATTAGACACGCCCCACCCTGGGCTGAGTCACCGCGCATGGAGCGCGTGCAGGGTTTGCAATCACCTCGACCGCGACCGGGGGCGTAAAGGGCCGCAGCAAGTTTGTCGTTGCACTAGCCAGTCCAACTAGTCAGAAGTGAGCCCATATCGGTGTGAGTCGTTACTCACGTACACTTCAACCTCGCACTGTCCGAAGATCGCCATTGTGCACGTGCAGTGCTGGCCCCAATGAGTTCTCGGCGGTGCACTCGCTGGTCGCCGCTGACTCCGTAGGCCCCGGAACCCGCAGAGCGAAAGCCTCGAAGCGAACAGCCATCAGCGGATCAGCCTTCTTGTCCCGCGTTGTCGCCTGTATTAGCGTTTCGCGTCCGCATAACGGTCGACGGCTGGCGCCAGCACTTGCGGCGAGCACGCTCCGCAGCGAAAACGTCTGCTTGCAGGCTGCAACGCCAGCGCGTCTCGACCGCGCGGCGCAGCTGGACGCAGGTCAGATGGAGAGGAAAGTCCGCTTTCGTGCTCACCACGACGCCTGGGGCACGCGCGCTGGCGTTCGAGCGATACCGGCGTTGTCCGTGCTTTAGCTGAGACCTCACTCTCCTTTTAGCTCTACTCGAGGCAAGCCTCCAGTCCCCCCCGCTCGACTCGCTCCGAGTCTGCCATGAAGCTCAGCACAGTCTTGTTCGCCGCTGCGGGCCTCGCGTCCATGGTCTCCGCTGCAACCAGCACCGCCGGATCAACTGGAACTGCGACGACGACGGCGACCAGCAGCTCAGGCGCCGGCACGGTCTCTTCCACTGCCACGACAAGCAGCAGGACCTCCTCGTCCGCCGCTGCTTCGTCGACGACGACCAGCTCGGGCACCAGCACCACAGCCACGGTTGGCTCCGCCGAGGATGTCTTCTCAGGCCTCAAGACGCTCGAACACCCCGCGGACTCGTACCACATGCCGCCGGTGCGTGCCGTACACGCACGCGTGCAAAGTGACTCACCGATGCTCGTGGACGGCGTGTTCGTCTCAAGCTTCGGCGATGGCGACCTTGAGGCCGGCTACTTGAGCGCCATGGACTCGGTCAACACCGCGTCCGTAGAGGGCGCGCTCATGTACGTGCAGGCGGAGGGCATCAACGTGAACGTGCGCGCGGAGGAGGAGCGCTGCAAGCGCAAGTCCAAAATGGCCAACATCGTGTTCTATGAGGTCATCATCGCGCAGACCAACGAGACGCTGGCGCAGTTCCAGGACTCGTGGGGCAAGACGCCCGAGTACGGCCCGATGCTCCCAATGGACAGCGGCCGCTGCACGCCTCTGTCTGGCGACGACAACTTCCCAGCGGGCTGTCTGCAGTTCAACGGAGATGACGAGCAGCCGAACGTCGGCCCGTTCGTTGGCGCCGGCATTAAGGACGACGACGTGCGCGCACCATACCCGGACAACTACTGGTTCTCCTTCCCAAGCACATGTCCACTGGAAGGGTGGGGCAACAAGACGGACGAGTGCCGCAACAGCACTCGCAAGGGACTGTGCAGCTACGGTGAAGGCCCCGACGGCGTGGATTGCACGTTCGCCTACAACATCCTTGGCTGGGTGACCATCGACGACGTCGTGGGAATCACCTCGATCGAGAACCCTGACACTGGATCCACGTACGCCAACTTCACCGAGTGGTGCAACGCCGACTCGAACAACACCGAGTTCGCCGCGGACTCTACTACCGGCGAGATGGAGACTGGCCTGCCCTTCTGGGAGGACCCTCTCAACTCGACCGCTAACGCCGCGCGTGCTGAGGCTGTGGTTGCCAAGTATGAGGAGATTCTCAGCTCGGGCTCGACGCAGATCGAGGACAGTATGATCAAGGCCTTCCGCACGCTGCCCACCCCGGAGGAGCTGGCTGCTGTGAACCCACCGTGCTACATGACGGTAGAGTCCTGTGGATCGGGCAACGGGTGCAAGCGTGTTGGTTACTCGCAGCTTTGCACGGAGTGCGACGCAGATGAGGGTTGCGAGACTAGTGGAAGCGGTTTCGAGTACCCGACTCTGGAGAAGGCTTTCACTACGCTGTCGGACAACGAGACCATGACCGACGTGAGCGGCACCAGCAAGAAGTCTTCTTCTGCATCAGGATCGGCTGCCAGCTCGAATACCACTAGCGCTGCCTCACCTTTGGCCTTCACCGCTGCATCTATTGCAGTCGGACTGGTGACGGCAATGGTCGCTCTGTAAGCTGCTGATTAGAACATGCATCCCGCGACCGAGTGGAGCCTCCGTCGTTGTCCATTTCGCTTCCAAGCTTTTGAGTAGTAAATAAAAGGTTGCATTGCCAAACTCGTATGCATTCAAGTGTTGCTGTGATCGAGCTATCGAAGTACTTTCCATTTGTATCGATGACTTAAGCCTTGCCTTGTGTCGCTGCAAATAACATGTTCGTGAAACGCGAGGCCGTCGGCTATTTCCAGAGGGCTCGGCCCTTAACGGCAATCTGTACATCAGTTGAATGAATGGTTCATGTACTAGCAAGGTACTTCCGCTAGATATGCAAGCGCCTACTACCGTACTTCATTCTCAGGACTCATTGGTTCCGGGTCCTCAAGCTCGTAGCATGACGAATATGCTTCACAACATGGCGTGGTTGTTGCTGTTTATCGTGCGAGATACTAGCGTGAGTGTGGTATTTTCGTGGGTTATGACATACGGAATAAGTTTTGGGAGTGTCATGGTCAGTTTGTCAGCTTCAAAGCAGACGACCATGGACTTCGCTATCTCAGTTCTCACAACATCAAAACTCTTGAATTGGGTCTTCGGAATCGCAACACAAACTTCTCTCGTTCTTGAGCACCCTGTGGTGCGTTCTCTTCCACCGACTCAACGCCTAATAACATTGCAATGCATTTTGAGTATTAGTCGCAAAACTGCACCAGGATTTATCGTGACCACTATTGTCCTTATGGTACTTGGCGTTGCCATCTACCATGTATCTCCGAAAACGCTGCATACCAAGATTCACGCCTATGTTGACATTCTACTCTTGTACGCGGATACTATTGCGGCATCAGTAGGAGCATACTCAACCGTGAAGGAGCACGTCGGAGATAATGAAATAATAACCAGCTCGTGGCCCCGGCGAGCATCAGTATTTGGTTTTCGCCACCCTAAGTCGGATATGAAGAGATTCGCAAAAATGTTTTGCCAGCTAGCCCCTATTCTTTTGGCAACAGAAATCGCTGGACTTTACGCACAGTTCTCGGGAGGCTTACCTTTACGGTCAACGGAAGCCGTGGGAGTGTTTGCCTTGGGCTCCATGGCGTTGAAGATATGTCTACAAGAGTTGATGCGGCTTTATGTGCTACGAGCCCGTCTGCATAACGCCCACGCTCTTGTCGTGATCATTGGTACTCCCACCATCGCGATCGACACGCAAATGAGAATTGCGCTGCTTCGAGCTCACAGCACCAGCTCTCAGCTCTCTGGGGCGTTTATGATGGCTATAGTCGAGGTCTTTGTTCGTTTTGCGAAGACGAAACTCGTGTTTTTCGAAATACGTCACCAAGAACGAGTTCGTGGATTATGCAAGGCCAAAGTTGGTATTTCTGAACGCACAGTTGAAGTGGTACGGCGATTTAGCTCGGGGTCGAACCAAATCCAAGTCATGCCGATGATAACGACACCATCGAGTCTACTGTCGGACCAGAGCCCGCACCGAGCTGAATTCGAACGCTGGAAAACACGTCTGCTCCGGCATCATGCAGCAGAGGTTTATGTTGATATGCTGTCCGAATATATGGCGATGGGGTGCGCTTACGCTGTCGTAGTTATCTTGTGGTCACATCCCAAGTACTTACTCGGGATTGAAGCAGGCGAGGAAGTTCCAGCTGATTCATCCTCCACGACCGAGGTGCGTACGCTCACGGTCGCCCAGCTGCAACTTTCGACTGCGGGCATCCAGTTCGTTGTGGAAGTGGCCGTGGACTATGTGTCGAGCGTTTTGGCTGCTGTAAGCGGGGTGAATCTCGATCAAATGCAGCTACGTGGGGTCTTCGTTCCTGTATTTCTCATTTGGACCACAGCTGCCAACGTGATACTTGCCGCGAATATGCTGTTGCGCGACGACCACGTGTGATCCTACAGGTGTACAGTACATGTAGAGTCCAGTTCTATACTTCGAAGTACTACGTAGTAATTGTTTGCGATCAAGCGAAGATGTCTGAAGACCAGTCCAGCCCCACAGGGAAAATGAGCCATTACTCATCGCCACGGGCATCAATATACGCGGCGCTCAGCGACGGCAGAATTCCCAAACAGTTACAATAGATCCCAACGAGAAGTACTGACGCGCTCGTCTTGAAACCACAAAGTCCCCCAAAAAAGCAAAAAAAATCAAATCAATAAAAAAAGGTCACCTATGCATCGTTGTTGTTTTCTCCATCCATACTCTTCTCTCCCCAAACCAAAAAAAAAAAAAAAAGGTCTCGCCCCCGCCTCGCCGCTCAGCAACAGCCGCTCTTGGCCTTGCCCGTGTCCACGTGCGTGGCGCCGCGGACGCGCAGCCCGCTACTCCGCGGGGCGAAGGCGTCGTCGTCGTCCACGATCTGCGGCGGCTGCCCCCTGCCCCCTCCGCGGCTCCTCGGCGGGTCCTCGGCTCTGTCCGCGTGCTGCGGCGCGAGCGGCGGCGGCTTGGGCCTGACCTGCTGCTGCTGCTGCTGGGCGGCACGCGGCGCGTCCTCCTCGTCCTCGTCGTCGGCGATGAGCGCGCTGCCCTTTTTCTTCTTGGCGCCGGCGCGGCCGAGCATGCGGCGCGTGAGCTCCACGAACGCGTCCTCGAGCCCGCGGTTGAGCTTGGCGGACGTGTCAAAGTGCGCGGCGCCGACCGACTCGGCGTAGCGGCGCGCGTCGCCCTCGGGCACTTTGCGCGCGCGGTGGAGGTCGCTCTTGTTGCCGGCGATGCAGATGGCGATGTCGTCGCCCACGATGCGCCGCAGCTCGCGCACCCACGTGCGCACCTTGCGGAACGACTCGGCGTCCGTCATGTCGTACACCAGCAGCGCGCCGTCCGCGTCGCGGTAGTAGATGGGCCCCAGCGCGTGGAAGCGCTCCTGGCCCGCCGTGTCCCAGAGCGAGAGCGCCACGCGGCGGTTGTCCACGAGCAGGCGCTTGTCCAGGTACGAGGCCTGCAGCGTCGACACCTGCCGCTCGTCGTACTCGCCCTTGATGTAGCGCAGCAGGATGGACGTCTTGCCCACGCGGCCTGCGAGAGGGGAGGCGGGGGGGGGCGTCAGTTGTTGCGAGTGTTTTTGATTTTTTTTCATTTAAAGAGACAGGGGGCTGGGTGGGAGACGCACCTTCGCCGAGCAGCACGACCTTGAACTTCTTGGTGCCGCGCTCGCCCATGCCGGATCCACGCGCGTCCCTCGCTCCAATTTGGGCCGCTTTGCAGCTCCCGACGAGAAGCGCTTTGGGCTCCCGTGTTCTTTTTCTTCCGGCGCGCGCGCGCCGTGGATTGGCGGAAAAACAGCGCGCGGCGCGGATTGGCGGAAAGTCCGCCGCCCACACTGAGGGAGATGAGGCCGACGACGCGCAGGCTCGCGGCCGCGCTGCAGCGGCGCGCGGCGTCCTCGGCGGGCCGCGCCGCGCTGGACGAGCTGCTGGGGCGCCGCCTGCGCGAGACCGCGCGCGAGCTGTCGGTGGAGGTGCTGCCCGCGCTCAAGGTGCTGTCCGAGAGCCTGGGGCTGCTGCGCCAGAGCCCGGCGCTGCGCCGCTGGAGCGCGGCCGACTGGCTCGTGGGGCTCTCGGTGCTGGCGCAGCACAAGACGCGCCAGCGCGGCGGCGGGCTGAGCGACGAGGCGCACAAAAAGCCGCTCGTGGTGGACCAGGTGCGGGCCCGTGGCAAATGGGGCGGTGGCAAAACGGCATGGCAAAGGTGCAAAAAACCCGCCGCCGAGATGCCAAGACAAAAGGAGAAGAAGACCAAAATACCCGCAGACCAATAACATTGTGTGGCTGTATTGCATTGCATTGCATTGCATTGGCCCTGCTGCAGGAGCTGCTGGCCACGCTGCTGCGCTACGTGCGCGTGTGCGACGCCGTGTACGCGCCGACCGTGGCGGCCTTCTGCGAGCAGGCGCGCGTCCCGCGCGAGCGCGTGCTGCGCGCGCACCCGGGCGGCGTGGTGTCGCCCAAGTGCGTGGTGGTGGCCGACCACGAGCGCCGCGAGCTGCTGCTGGTGGTGCGCGGCACGGCGTCGCTGCTGGACTTCTGCACGGACCTGTGTCTGCAGAACGAGCCGTTCCAAGGCGGCCAGGGCCACCGCGGCATGGTGCACGCGGCCACGTGGCTCGTGCGCCACCTGCGCGGCGACCTGCGCGAGCTGAAGGCGCAGCTCCCGGACTACCGACTCGTGGCCACGGGCCACAGCCTCGGCGCGGCCGTGGCGGCGCTCAGCGCCATACAGCTGCGCGACGAGTTCCCGGACGTCCGCTGCTTCGGCTTCGGCACGCCCGCGTGCGTCACGCGCGAGCTGGCGGCCGAGAGCTCGGACTTGGTCACGTCGGTCGTGAACGGCTTCGACTGCGTGCCGCGGCTGCACCAGCACTCGCTGCTCGAGCTGCAGGACGAGATCAGGCGCTTCGACTGGCGCGCGGCGCTGCGGCAGATGGTGGCGGACGAGATCCGCAAGCAGAAGCAGGCGGTGGAGCGGCAGCAGCGCGCCAGGCTGGACGAGCTGCAGGCCGCGCTGAAGAGGGCGGACCGCCTGCAGCTCAAGCAGAAGACGAGCGACGCGACCGCCAAGCTGGACGAAGTGAAAAGGGTGCGGTTGCTGGGGGGTATGGGCGGGGTGAGCTGCATGCTGATTGCCGTTTGGTGCAGCTTGCGTCGACAAACATCAAGGAGTTTGCGAGTGACGTCGACGCCCTGCTGGCTGACAAGCTAGACGCTGCTTTCTCCGTCTTCAAGACCGACAAGCTTTCTCTCGAGCACGTCACGTTCATTAAGAATCTGCTGAAGCTGGAGGATGTCCAGAAAGGTGACGAGTTGTCGGGTTGCGAACTTTACTTGCTAGAGTATCCTGATGAGGTTTCTTTTTTTATGGATTTGGCAGGAGACTCGTTCTGGTGGAAGCGCATGGACGAAAGTGTGCTTGCTCTGGAGCGGCTGTCAGCAGCGGTTAACAAGCCTGAGGAGTTGGAACGGGTATTGGTAGAGCTGAAAGAAGTGCTCCACAAAACATCTGCGTCAACTAGAAAGCTACTGAAGCACGAAGGCGACTCTGGTAAGTGCCTTGATCGCAAGCATTTTTAAGGGGTTTGAAAATTATGTTGTTTACAACTTGGTGAATCATATATACAGATGCTACAGCAGAATCAACACAGCTTCAGCTTTTTCGCTCTCGAATCGATGGTATTATCGATAAAACGCGCGCTTCACTTAAGGCGCGCATCAGTGAACAAGTGTACGTAACCGTGGGACGTTTCTCTACAGAGGTGGTTTTGATCGTCTTAATGGCCCTGTGTTGTATGTAGGTCGAAGGTGTCCACGGCTGTTACCTCTAACGTGAAGGACTACGTGGACACGTTAAAGGAAGAGACCGAAGCATTGAGCAACATCGTACAAGAAGAACTGGACGACGTGGCTGGTACAATTTCAAGAAACTTGCCCTTTGTAGTCGGACTGAAAAACGATGCTATCGAAGATAATCAAGCATTTTCGGAGATGTCTAATCGAAAGAAGAAGGATCGCAGCGAAGTGTTCGATGATGCTGATCCTTCAGAGCGAATTGAAGCGGACTCAAATGAAGAGGCTGAGCAGCAGTGGGAAAAGTTAAAGCAAGACCAAAGACAATGGGAAGAGGACAACATGCTGCGCCATGACCCTCTCTTCCCCCCTGGAAGAATTCTCTACTTGAATCGCGTACTTGCCTCGGGGCCTTCACCAAAAAATGTGGAAGAGCTTTTGCACCAAAGCAACAAACGAAAACTGGAGGACGTAGTGGAGTTCGTGGAGGTAGCAACGGACGAGTTTAGCAGAGTGGTGCTTTCGAACCGCATGCTACTTGATCATCTCTGTACAGACTACGAACGAGTTCTTCAATCGCAGGCTAAGGCATTGGGGGGTCCCTCCTGTTCAACCATAGACCAATTCTGAATATTGCGACAGGAAACAGGATTGTATTTTTTTCTGGTCGAATGTTTGGTGGCACCGGCTTTCGTGCGATCTATAATAAATGCGCTCATGGTGCTGGCACGAATACCGAAATATAACTGCAAACACACGAATACCCTTTGTGGTGAGTGTGGGTGTGCTGCAGCTTGTTAATCGAGGTATAATCATAAGATGAAAGCTGCTCTGGTCCGCTATGGACATCGGCTGATGTCCGCCTGGGAATCCTTCAGGTTAGTTATTATGGTGGCAAATACTCCATCCATCGAGTACTAGCGTTGGAAGTGTATACGAGGAACACGTCACTTTGGCATGCCCTTCTTGTGTGCGTAAGCACTCCATTACCCATGGTCACCCTCGTGCTCACCCAAGAGCTAGTCCCATTACGAGATCCGAAAGACGGATCGAGCTCCAACTACGGCTTTTGGATTCGAACGTCAATACTGGTATTTGTTGGGATCCCAACGCTGGTGGTTCAAGCTGCGTACTTCATTGATGGTGTAAAAATTCCTGTTGCTCGTCTGCTTCTGTTCTCAGTCTTCGCCTCAGTTGGAGTCATTGCTAGTTCTGTGGCCATTTGTGCTCACCTGATATTTCCAGTCCCGTTCTTTCTCCTGACAATGTTCCCCGTGCTCAGTGTGGTGCTAGGCATTTCATTTCGCGTCATCATAGGCAGTCGAATCATTCATGAAATCTTGGCTCATCGTGGTCAACTGGCCCGGTACCTCCACTTTGTCAACACCAAATGCTTGTTGATTTTCGTGTATCCAGCCTATGAAGCGTTATTTCGAGCTACACGTGGGACTCGCTACCAGCTTTTGGTTATTCTACTTCTACATGTGATGAAACTCGCTTTGAAGAACATCATGCGGCGGCGTACATCACACATCGAAGACATGACTCCAGAAGCGGTTATATTCACTGTTGACTTATTTAATTCAACCTACATGGCTACGTGTATGCAGAGTGCGTCTTCCCTAGTGACAGTCACTGTGATCAGTGCTATTGATCTATCTTTGACGATAATAATGTTGCACGGACTGCATCGCCGGACCGCTTCGACGCTTGCACGATGGCGACATGTTGGTAGTGCTCATGAGAATCATAGTCTGCTTACTGCTCTAGCGCTTCTGTGTAGAATTCCTGATCAATTTCAGAAGCAAGATCGAACTGGGATCCACGTGTACTCTCAACTTGGCTATAATCTACCGGTCGAGGTCGAACAAATGATGGCCTTGTTGGATATCATTCCCAAAGAAGTATTGCCCAAGGGTGGCGCTAGTTGTCCACAACCCATGTCTTCAACGTCGGCGACTAAAGCTACGGTTCTATCGCTTGGAATTAATCGGAAGAGTACAGTTTACCCATTAAGTTCCAGCATGGCGAGTCTTAAATCGTCCACATCAAAGGAAGCTATTCGATCCGTAGAAAGCCCAGTATCAGAACCCAGCCAAAGACTGCTTCAGGAGTCGTTAGAAACACTGTTTACTATTGAGTGCCTTGTCGTTGCCTCTTACTTGGAGGCTGTCATTCCCTTGTTCTATACCAGCTATATATTGATGGTGGTACGTCTGCCGAGTGCAAGCTATCATACAGAAATGATGGGCATAGCCCCTCAAAATGCTGGTGTAACGGTCCTTCCAGTCTTCCTCTTTGGCTGTCTGCAAGTGCTGTCACTCATTCTGCTGTTGATGCTGATCAAGCGAAACTGCGGGATGCAAGTGCTGTATCAACTTGCATTCGTGATGGAGATTCAGATGCCAGCTATACAGGGTAAACTAATGTTCTGGATGTTGCTCACATTGTGCTTTCGCCTTGTGCATTTTGGTACGTCTGGTCAAAATGGTGCTTTAACGCTTGATGTGTTCGTTGATCATGACATTTACATGTGCCGACACAGGTGTCGATTACACCTTCCAGTTTACAAGATTCTTCAAAGGTAAATAACTTTCGCTTAAACAGTTTAACAGACCTCAATAATTTAACGTAGATTGTCCACTGCAGTTTAGAGAGAAACTCAAATATTTTTAACCCGTATTGACATTTGGACTCTACTACACGGCCAACGTTGAACGGTTGGTGGAAGAAGACATTTTTGAGCATGGTGAATACTTCAAAATTACAAACATATAGCATCTACCATCGCTGCCGCTTGATGCACGTACTGAATGGGCTGAGATCGAACTTGTCACTTGTCACTTATTTTCGCGATGCAGTAAATTACTCCAAGAGATGACACAAACACTGCTGATATGCTCAGAAGGACTACCTTAGGGCGAGTCTCCAGCGCGTTGCGATGCCTCCCGCTCCCCGGTAGGTGATAATGGTGGCAAGCTTACGCGCACTTCCCGAGCCTCGCGGGTGAGGAAATCGAGCATAGCAGCACTGCGACTTATCACAGAATGCATGATCGCCGCTTGCAGGAACATGTTTAACGCCTCCTGACGATGTTTCGCAACAGGTGCTCGCGTGCTGGGGAGAAAAGTACGAGGTGGGAGTGGTGGAAGACCATCCAACATGTACCCTGCAGCTTCCAGCTTCGCGCATAAGTCTCGGAATTCACTAAAGCGACGAAAAACTGTCCACTGATAAGGCCCACCGTACACTTGAACCTGGAACACGCTAAAGGAAAGCAACTTGTCGACCGCACGGTTCGGGACATTGGCGTGTGCATCTTTGTTCTGCAAATGGCAAACCTCCACACGCACCGAACGTAGAGGCTGGGACCGCAGATCATCATTTGACAGCCCAGTGACTGTTGTATCTTGAACGTTCTCCATCAACACATGCAAATCTGTTCGGTCTTCATCGTTGTACAACAATCCAGCCGCACCAAAACGTCCACCACCAATTATCCGGGACTCCTCTTGACTCTTTTCCAGGTTCAGAAGCAGGTAACGCGTGGCTGATACATCCACACGTGCCGAGTCCACTGCAACACGGAAATTGGTCGCTGCCACCTCATTGTCGCACTCGATATTATAGGATCGAGATGGAGATGTGGACTGACCGATTTTTAGGGTAGCACTTTCGATCACGATCTCCAACGTCGAATCAAGCGCTACTTCCCACAACTTTTGTCCAGTCTTGCCACTTAAGCAAATCAGACGCTTGTCGGTTAGCAATAAGAGGCCGCGGTGAGGCTCAATACCATAATCGACATGGTAAACATAACTGTATCCAGTAAAAAAGGATTAGATGAAGAGGCTGACAACCAATGCAAATAAGTGTCACGTACTCATCTGTGGCATCTAGAGATGTGAGGAGCAATACCGCATACCCACGGGCTTCGCGCTCCGAGTACGATACAAGTACACCGTCCGAACTGTTCGAATATACAAACTATCAGTTGATAATAAATCAACAACATTCGTTGAAGTAGCCACCACGTACCAGATACGTCTCGGTAGCCGGAAACGTGTTACGGTATCGAACGCGTTGCGGTCTGTACCATCCAAAGACTCTGCACTTGTCTTCGCTCCTCGTGATAGACTTGTGAGTAAATCTAAGAACCCGGCTGTCGGTTTTACTATCAAACCGGCGACCCCCTTGCCGATACCCACAACAAACCCACCAGCCCCGTCTTGCTCTGCACCACGAACTGGTGCAGCTACAACGCCCTTGATGCCATCCCAAACGCCCCCCACCAGTCCTTTACTTCCTTCTGCAATTGCGTCACCCAGGTCATTGATCTTTTTAATCTGTCGCGTAGAGGCACGTTGTCTCTGCACATTGTACTGCTCGTCCATAGCAAGCAACGCAATTCCCTTGCCAAGTGTTTCTGTAATTTTTCCCGTAGTGTGGAAAATGCCAACTGCAGTATTACGCAACAAGCTTTTAGAGCCCTTGGTCATGCCAGTTCGTAGGTTATCAATCCGGAGTCCATTTTCGTCCTCGAGTAGCATTTGCGCAGGAGTGTAGAAAAAATCCTTGACTCCAGTACCCAGAGTGCTAACAAGACCGATTGGGTTTCCCAAAAAGTCCACCGATCCCATAATGCTGTACCAACTGCGCAAACCATGATGTAGATAGTGCTGCATGGCATAAAATGCCATTGTATGCGTCGTTTCAAGTAGATTTTCGACGTAAAATTCAGGGATTCGGATAGGCGCTTGATCTAGGTTCGATACCAGCGCAGCTGCTGCACTGATGAGCGTACTAAGTACTGACGACATGTCAGGGGATAACTGATAAACACAGCACGATATGTCAGAGAAACGTGAAGCTATGACTTCCTCCAAACCACAGCATACTTACCAGTGATAAAAGCAGCGATCGATCTGCAGTGCTCGTAAATGTCACGTTCACTTTGACGGGGCAAAGCAAAAGCCAGCGCAGAAGCACCTTCATGTTTGCTCCTTTCCCACTTCTTGTGTTACCTAAACGCCCCCCTGCTGTTGACAGCAACGTGGGCGTGGACCATTCAATTTCAAGTAGCTTTAGAGCCAAGTTAGACCCAAATTCATCACCTGGTTGCTCTTTTTGCTTGGTTGAACGGGAACTTGATGCCGTATTCGACCATTCCACCCCAGAAAATACATGAGCCAACGCCACTAGCGTCGCATCCTCCAGCTTGATTTCTAGTTCTTGAAGCTGACCAAAAATGTAGTCGAACTGAACGACGTTGGGTTGGCGGCTGAAGACAGCCATCAACTGCACTGTCGGCAACAGCATTGGACTATCAGCCTCCCCACCACCACCACTTTTTTTACCTGCTTTGTCGTTGGCCATCACGTAGCCTTCTTCTTGCATTTGCGCATCCACAAGACGGATTGGGCGTAGCAATACCGGGTAATTGGTATCGAGTAGTTGGTTGTCGATTTGAAAGTGGCCAATTCGTGCGTTGATCACTTGCTTTCCGTCCGAGATCTGGCCATAGCTTAACTGAATTCCCGCCGAAGCATTTTGATCGGAAAGAGAGATGCACAACACCTCTTGAGGCTGCTGAGGTCCCAAACTAGAAGCCACAGAGCTCCACGCCCCATCATCGACGACTGAGATACAAATGCGCGCAACTTCTAGCTGGAAATGGAGGCTTAAATCTCCGTGCTGCTGAGCCGCTCGGAGTGGGTTTATGTAATCCCACTTTAATGCAAGTCGCAACTGCCCAATCATTTCCAATGCCGAGTGTTGATGGGTTCGCTGTTGGGGCGAGTACAATGCACAAATGCGCTCATTGAAAGTAAGAGCAGATGACTCAGCCATGGGGTTGCCATCCATAGACATTGCATTAGGGCCACTCGAGAGGGAGGATGGCGGCAATGGCACCCAGCACTCCGCTAGAAGTACGTCAAACCGAGAATCTTGTTTACTATGGTCGAGATGATCCATCATGGCGTCATCACCAAAGAAATAGAGGAATGGCACAATACTTGATTCCTGCGAGGCTGATAGTCCATGATCCGACGTTTCGTTGCGCAAGTACACACGCACGAGTACCTGGTCATCACCAGCACTAGCAGCGGGTTTCGTGCTAGACGTTTCCACAAACTCGACGCGCCGATTCCATTCAGCATCATACTTTCGAACACCCGTTTCTTCATCCGTTGCTTGAGCACACGGGGGCCTTGAAGTATCGCTAAATGTCATTCGCTCTGGCGTCGTCGGCTGATACAAAAACGAAAGCGTGAATATTGCTCCTGACACTTGTTCCTGGGTTCGTGTGCTTGCACCTTCTCCCCAGTGCATTGCCTTCTCGATCACAGCAAAAGACGCATCACGGTGGAGATTCACGATAGACTTGTTGTTGGCAGCAACTACTGTATCACCAATGCGGATCTTGCCTTCGTAGACTAGCGTCCCGCAGGGTCCATCACATACAACGCCTTGGACTAGTACACGTCCATTTCGGTAGACCAAATCAAGTCCTAGCATTTGGCCCCGCGGGAATTCATAAGTTCGAACGTGTTGCAAATGAGCATTGCTACCTGGCAATCTTGTAATTGACGATCTTCCAGGCGATGAAGATCCAGTGTCGTCGTTCTTGTTTTGGCCAGTCGATTCAGCTGATGCAGCTGAAGACTTGGCAACCGCTGATAACGCTGAGCGAGTTGACTCTTGGTATGTGATGGTGCAATAAATTTTTGGCTCTAGATGATCTGCAGTCCCATGGGTGTGCTTAAAATTGTTCCGAATAACTTCCGTAGGAATTTGAAGGTTTGATACACCGATAAGAACTGCCGTTAGCCTCTTTTCATCCCCCATTTCTTCATACGTGCCATCGCTGGTTGACTCATCGGTGGTCACCGAAACAGCAGAGCCGCGAGATGAGTTGGTACTTCGACTTCGGTTTGCAAGGCTTTCTTCATCTGCACCAGCGGAATGAGCAATAAAATGAGAAAGACCCGAGTCCTTTTTCTCTTCAGAGGCAGCGTTTTCAGATACTGAACGCAATGCTGCTGGAATATTGGTGCCACTTGTCGAAGTATCCACAGCCTCACGCTCAAGCAATAGTTTCAACTGCGACTTGGAGCTCACCAGAACGTCCAGTTCCTTCTTCAGTTGATAGGCAGACAGCACATCCATCAACACTTTTACTGTGCCGAGAGCATCTCTACCTTCACCACTAGCAGCAGCTGCAATTGACCGAGTAGTAATAGTTTGCTGACAGCACATTTGAAAACGAATTCTCGTTTGATTATCTGTTGAGTGCTTTAATCCTCCATCTTTTCGCACCACACACACAGGGGCTAGAAATTCAACCACTTGCGGCTGGTGAGTTGCCACGCTTTTCGCTGAAATCATAGCAGCTGCACAATACTCTTGCAACGGGATGTGAGCGGTAGCTATAACGGACGAGCCAAATAGGATCTTATCCGCTTCTCGTATCTCCACAATAATCTCTGCGCCAGCCCCGAATTCATTAGGGCTTTCATCGTTTTCATCACTGCTACGCAATATCAGCGCACTTAAAGCTGCCCGCGAATTAGTTGCAGGTAGCCATCGAGGGAAAATGGTTGAGGACTGAGGTGCCAGCTTTGTCCTAGCTTCTTCACCTTCAGTCTTCAATGAGAATGTGATAAATGGCTGACATGATGTCAAATCGCTTCGCCCCGCTTGGAGGAAAACATCCTCCAGATATGTTGCATCAACAAGTCGAACACAAAGTACCAACGCTTCCACTTCTAGCTCTTCATCAATCGACGCTGTAGAACTGGTAATAGCTTCAGCACTCTGCTCAGTAAATCCAGGAATCGCGGCTTCACCTGCGGTAATTTTACCTCTTGTTTCTGTAACATCTGACGCAAAGCGGACGCGCTTCTTCTTAATAGGTAGCTCTTGCATTTTTTCCTCATCAGACCCATCCGTGAGTTGGGCAGTGTGTGCCGCGAGCACATGCGAAACAAACACGATCGACGTATTATATCGCTTCCAACTGCGAAGAAGTGTTGCCCGACGCCGGCGCTTGTGCTCTCCAGAAAACCCAGGTAGCATGTCTGTCACCAATAAGGTCTTCGTAGTCTCATCTAGTAATACTTCAGCCCATAATCGTTTCTTAACGACTCCTTCAGACACATCGATCGTTGGTAGCCGTTGAAGCTTTTTCAACTGAACCTCAAAGCTCGCCACAACTTGGGCTTGGCCAATTGTAGCTACTCTGGACAAAGCTGTAACTGGCTCATCACTGTCTCCTCTTTCCACTGCAGGTGTAGCTTTTGCTTTTTC
Organism: Phytophthora fragariaefolia; assembly: GCA_030267785.1. Taxonomy (NCBI): domain Eukaryota; phylum Oomycota; class Peronosporomycetes; order Peronosporales; family Peronosporaceae; genus Phytophthora; species Phytophthora fragariaefolia. The sequence continues at coordinate 7,440 of BSXT01000711.1, read as the reverse complement.
TAGGCGATGACCATGCAGTGGATGCTCTTTCCGCAATGCTCCAATGCCCAACCCTGCTACCTTTTGTACTTGTACAAATACGGTGGGAAAGGCAGAAAAGCGAAAAGGAACGTAGTCAATCGTATGGAAAGGTAAGACTGGTTCCCCACCTTCGAAACCAATAGTTACGTTCCCCTTGTCATCTTTCACCAACGTTTTCTGCCACACGATAAGTGCCAAGCTACTGCACTCATTTTTGATCTTGAACGGGACAAATCCCTCGTTTTCTTTTTGTTTCACTGTTAACGTGTGTTCTCGGTCGTCTTCTTCATATTCGTAAGAAGATGGGGGAGAAAAATGGATCGGCTGGTTCCCTTCTTCTAGGTACACCAAGAACGACGGGTCGTGGAGCTCAACTGCCACGTTTAGCTGAATTCCTTCAACAAGCATCCGTTCTGCGTCACGATACTCGTCTTCTTCATCGAAAAAGAGACTAGATTCCTCGTCTTCAACATGGTCTCGTTTAGACACGTTTCCTTCAAAGCACCCAGAAAGGCATGGCGGCGCTGGCCGGACCTTTGACTTTACCCGGAGCACGAAGTTGCCAACTGATGACAGTTCGAAAGGTGAACTCCACTGAGACGAATTGGCATACGAAAAAGTGTCGCGTGCTTCGTGACGCTTATCAGGCAGTACAAAGCATATTTGAACCCGTGAGGGTAAGCGCGAATCACTCCAATGGAATATTTTGGTCTCTTGAGGACGAATCACAATCACAGATGCTGGGTCTGTTGATCGCTCCTGTCGAATGTGGATTTCAAATCGGTTTGAAGTATTGCTAAAATAGTAACGTGGAACCAAGGTCACAACCCGCGATCTGGAAAATTTCTCTGGGCCTTGTTCGATCATTACGCCAAATTCATACTGCTTAAAAGTCGATTTGAGTCCGTCTGATGGAGCCCCAAACTCAGCGATTGTTGAAAGTAATGACCGAGCATCACGGGATCGATTGGTAGGAACAAGGATCTGGCCTCGAACACCTACAGCACTGATGTCAAAGGGCTCAGACTGTACTTCGCGTTCACCCTTGCCACCCTTGATGCCAATCTTCATTTTCGAAACTACCTGCTTGCTTTCGCACGAGAACACAGAAAGTGATACAGCGGATGATTCATCTTCTACACCACCCTTATCATCATACAGTCGCCCCGGATGGTTGGAGGGGATCAAATAGTCATCCGCCGTGTAGAACGCAAGGGATAGAGATGTTCGATCAATCAACCAGTACTCCGTAAACACCCGGCACACTACCGGGCAAAGCGTATTCAGAGCTCGCGACCGTAACTTTTCCAGTTGCGTAATCTCGACGCATATCGTCAGCTTGTTCGCAGGGGTTGGAGCCTCCAACTCAGAATCATCTCGCATGTTCAGTTCAATGCGCTCACAAAAAGACTGACAACCATAAATGAACGTGTCTCGTGACCATCGCGAAAATCTTCGCAATTGTATCTGCGGTAGTGCGAGGCTGAGGCCTACGACTGTCGGACTTTGCACAACTTCACCGTTATCCAAATCCCGCTCTAAGATATCCAGCTCAGCGATGCATGCCGAGCTACCTGACGGCACTTTTCCAGCTGCACCTGAAAATGAAGCTGCATTTTTCACCACCCACACAACCTCGGGTTCCGATTTCATGCACACAGTACGGTACGAAAGCTCATAAGGTACAAGATTTTCCAGCACGATCGGCGGGCGCAAGGTGATTATCGTTTCGTGACGTTCAGATTTACGAAGTGCAGTCAGTATTACTTGGAACGGCGGCAGCGAGACGCCGAACGTAAAGTCAGGGGTATCTTCGCCTCCTGTGCTGGGATGCACATCCCAATAAAACGTCAATGCCTTGCGTAGTTCCAGCGACCCCACATTTTGACGGCGGTTTGAGCGACTGCGGAACTTGTGATCATTTGACCGCAGTAGCGACGCAATCGATAGAACATCTGAACGCTGAACCTTTCCGTTGGACAGCAACGGACGGAATGCAATCGTCCCTGATTCAAGGTATTGGATAGGAATATAATGAGCAGCCTTGCCGCCGGGTTCAATAATTTCTTCGCGTAGATCGTTGTATATGACTTGAATTGGAACACTGAAGAAATTCGTCAGCTGCACCTTTCCGCGTAACCGCAAAACAAGTGTGCCCTGTTCCGCAACAGTCTCGCAAATAATGCTTACTCCATGCCAGGAGTCTCTCTGTTTACCACTGCTCTCCAGGTGGAGGTAACTCCGATTAGAGTATCCAATTGGAACTGGAATAGCTTTAGAAGATGTTGCTCTCTGACCATGGGACTGCGGCTTCAGCCACAACAAACGACGTAGAGGTGATGTTACGCACCCCGCTGGTGCTTCATGCGCGACGATTTCAGTCGCGATACGCTCTCCGCTTTCAACTCGAATCCATTTCGTATCTGAAGACGAGATATCGTTTAGCATCGTTGATAGGCGCCGACGGCTCCAAGCGTTGCTGTTAAACATGGCTGTTCCAGCTTTCATGATCTCATCGTTGGTGTCTCCACCCGGGACTTCAGTTGGCATTTCGATTGAGCCTGTTGGTCTTCTAGAAGATGAAGGAGTTCCAGCAGCGGCAGTAGAGGCACCAGCCGAGGATGACGGGTGGGTTGCGACAACAAAGGGAATCCCTGACTGGTTATCAACGTATATGAATGGGCCGAGACGAGATGACAAGGCCTCATCAGCCGCTGTAACTTTCGTAACCAAAGCAAAAAAATGCACCAGCACATTGATCACATTGCGCGATACGTTGATGTTAAAGTCATCTTTCACAACAATCATGAATGCATTCGCAGATTTCGCTCCATCTTGTACATCAGGCTGCTCTAGTAGTTCTCGATAGATGAAATTTTTCGATTCCCATGAATGTGCAGCCGCATTCGTAAATACCTCCGTTCGCGAAGAGCGGAATAGGCACAACGGCATTCCATCGCACCTCAGAGCTGCACCTGTAGGAGAAATCGATTGTCGCTCTGACATACAGTAGTCACACAGAACACCACCTTTTCCATGGAACGCCATGTTCACCTGAAAATCTTCCAGCACAGGTTCCCACACGGCCAGCTGCGAGTTATAGGCTTGAATTCCAAAGCGTAGGCTAGTTAACACCGTGAATTTTTCTTCCAGTCTTCCTCGAATGTCAGCATGTAGTGTAGCCACTCGGAAGTGAAGCAGCGGTAAGAGCATGTTGTGGAAATCGTTTACAACCGTTGCATTCACACCTGGGAGAGTGAATTCTAATATCTTCAAGTTTTCGAGAAACGAAGCATACGCGAACAGCGATTTCCGCTTTTTCTTGTGCCTTTTCCGTGATTTTGAGTGAGATTCCTCTGTGGCTTCATCAATGTCTACAGCAGTGGTATCAGTTACATTGGGAGCTTCAGCAGTGTTATCGACAGTGACGCTGCTCTTTTCTTCGCGCTGAGAAGATCGAATCCTTGTTTTGGTAGAAACAATCGACAAAGCAAATGGAATCGGTGCATCACCAACTCCGTTGAACATAAGGTATCCACCACCTCGCGCACCTGTTGTGTCTACCGTATGGGCTCCTTCAGTTTGAGGTCCTGATCGAGCCGAGTTGAAGTCCATTTGCTGTCCAGCAGAATTAGCGGCACCAAACTTCTTACCTTTGCTGAACGAACGGTAAATCGTGAGCTCCTCAAACACGATTAGTTCTCGGTCGTAGATCACACTCTTGTCTGAATTAAACATTGTACTCCCATGTTTCCAGATTGTTGTCTCAAATGCTCCAGCTGAGCCCTCCGGCCCTAGATAGCCAATGGCACCGAGTTGGTCATACTTCCGAATCAGAGTCGCCTGGGATGCATCTTTAGCAGCGGTTGGGGTGCTCAGTTCTTCATCCTTGTACGGGGATTTATCATTGGGGTTGTTCTCATCGCTATAATTGTCGCCGTCTACCACAGCTTCCAATATGATTCTATCACCATAATAAATCTCGTCACCAATCTGCCGCCTACTTCCAGGTGCAGGCAAGATTCGGAACGCTACACTTTGAACCAGTTGCCGTTGTTGAGCTGTGTACGGTAGAACTAGGTATCGTTTGCGCCATGTTGAATTATAAAAGCCAACTACCGGTCTTGTTTCAAGCCGCCCACGGAAACTTGCAGAAACCAGGTAAATTAATGACGTCCCATATAAAGCAGCTGTGCGTTGACGTTCGTTTTTCTGTGATGCGGACGAAACAAAACCAGACCTTGGGGAGGAAGGCGATCGACGACGTCCACTCCAAGACGAAGTTTCACTGTCGGCACCACCACCAGAAAGAGAAGAGATCGAGGATCCTGACATTGAGCGTCTTTTTGGACCGCCCTGCGTATTAGGTGGTGTAGGAAGAGCTGGTCTACGAACGATATGTTCCAGGGCTGCAAGCATCGTACAAAAGTCCAAATAGCCGAATCGCAGCTCCATTACGCGATCAAACGTAGTTCGGAAGCGAAGAAAATGGGAACGGAGATCCATTTGCAATACGGTTTCCATATCGATCGGCTTCAAGCAATCGGCAGACGCAGCCGTTGCACCTTGCTCGGTTGCCCATACACTTTCTTCGGACAAACGTGAAGTCGCGTGGATATTTTCTAGCGCAACACAAAATTGCAATTGATTTTTGCTGTGGGCGGGAGATTCTTTTATCTTGTTTTCAACTGAAGGGCACTCATCATCATTTATTTGCCGAAGGTAATTCAGAATGACTGAGGACTCCCAGGATAGCATCAGGGCTCGTGATTTAAGTTTGTGGGGGTTTTCAACCAGCAGCAACGCGGATGGGCCTAAATTCAGTTCTAGGCTGATTCGGCGATAAGCTGGTGGTATCACCGTCGCTTCTTGGGGCTCGATTGGGTCTGCATCTGTCTCATCATGCTGTGAGCCTCCCTGACTACTCACAGAGACATCCTCCTCAGCGCTCCACCCTGACGGGATCGTCAGGAACTGAAGTACATCATAGTGAATATTTGACGGGATAACTTTAAATCCCGCAATGTCGAGAACCAAGTCCATCCTTCCTTCGGTCCCCACCACAGCGGGTAATTTCTCCTCTCCACAATTGTCCGAATGTGTGCCACCGTGGCTCATCACAGTTGAAGACATTGCTGAATAGGCCGACATCTCTGAATCGGTTCTTCTTAGTGAAAGTTCCGATCCAAACAAACCAATAATAGCTCTTGAAGATACACTTCTAAACTGTGTTCGTGGTGTCCGCAAACCATTTCCGTGGGGTGTAAAAGCTGTGTCGAAACCCAATGTCGCTATATTCACTTCAAAACTCTCCCGTCCAAACTGTATTTTGATTGCCTTTTGCAACCCTTCTTTGCATCGCTCGAATACCACCACATCGCGATATGAAACTGACATTTTTGAGCTCACACGCGAGTCTCGAATGTGAACGCCCTCCAGATCAATGTCTGCTGCTAATCTTCCGTTAGCTAGGTTGTAGTCGGCACGCCCTGTTAGAACGGTCAGAGCCAGCACGCAGATGGAACCATCATTTGTTTTGCCCTTTTCGGCCATGTCCAGGTCGCCGCTACTTGAAGGGTGGTATCCATGATACCCCTGCAAAATCTCCATTGTGATCTCAGGGACGTGCAGATCTAGTATGATGTGGCGCTCTTCAGCGACTTCGGGTACCTCCGACACACTTACTCCATTGCTCGCCTCATCTCCATCTTCTACGATTCTCCCAGAAGAGGAAGCTCCATCAAGGCTACGAGACAGAGAGAACCGACGAGACGAAACCCGCGCTAACACCTTTGAAGGAGTGTCGCCTCCTTGTGTAAAGTTATACCGGCTGCGCTCACGGTAGTTTTGAAACGGGACACGTAGAACGAACGCGTACTGGTCTTGGTTGCAGACCAAGCGAACAGGGCTGTAGCTAAGATTTAACTTCCAATCTGCATGTGAGCGGAAATCCACGGACAGCGAATAATTTGTCAACCCTAATAAGCTTTGTGTAATAAATCCTCCACTTCCAACTCGCTTATCCACATCATTGCGGTCCACAAGAATAACCGACACAATCCGAAGCGCCTTCATATCTAATTGCAGCTGCTTCAACGATGAATTCAACAGCACTTTCGCAACAATCCGATTTTCCATCCCTACGAAACTGTTGACAATTCCTTCATTCGATGCACGAAAAGTGTCAAATCGGAGTAAAAGCGACTCAGATGACATACGATGTGGAGGCATCTCCAACACCGCATCTTCTAAGCGAATATCCACGAGTGGGAACATCGACACAACATCTGATCCCAAGAACTCACTGGTAGGCACGTCTTCTTCTTCGTGCTCTTCGTCTTGCCTTGCTTGCGCTGGGGCTCCTTGGATGTCTGAAAGCTGGAAGTCACCCTCCCATAACATATCGGCTTGTTCTCGGGACAATATTGACAAGACTGTTTCCAATAGTACGCCTTTCATCAAGTAGTTGCGCATATCATCCACAAAGCTGTAGAGAAAACGAAATCGTGGAGACTTCAAGCGAACAGAATAGCGACTGCTGTAACCTGGATGCCAGCTTTCCTGAATTGAATCCGCACCATAAAACTGTGCAGCGCATGAAAAAACTGCAGGGACATCATCGAGCATGTTAAGAATTTCGTTCAGAGTTGTAACATGCCCCACTGCAATGCCACAATTGTATTGTTGCGAGTCTTCGCGCATTATCCACGTCTTGTCTTCATCTGGTTCAGTGGAAGTACTTCCATGAGATACGATCTCACTGAGGTGCTGATCCAACAGGGAGATATCACATATTTTTAATGAGGTCAGGTAAGCAAGTACGCTCAAATACCGTGGGAATCGCTGAACACAACAGCAGAACTGCTGCGCAGTCAAGCTAGCGAAAGCTGACGGCATTCCTTCTTGTCTCTGTTTGTCATCCAAGTGAAGAAAGAGCGACAAGCCCTCTACGTGAAGACGCAACTGCATCGAGGCTGGCAATTCTTCCTCAATATCCTCTGTCGAATCCTTTGATTCATCATCAGGATCCTTTTCCTTTTCTGGACTGGCAACAGATATATTGTCCAGAAACGAAGAAGCCATCCACACTCCAAGTTTCCTCGAAAAAGTGCCGTCGTTTGCTTCAGCGTCAACCGAAGACAGAACAGATTGTTCCTCGATATCTGTAGCCTGCCGCTTTCTGCTTGCTGTACTCCCTTCGCTGGCACTGCGTAACGATGGAGGAGGTGGCGTTATAGACTGCTCCAAGGGGCCTTCCTCACTATTATCTTCCTTGTTGTGCTTAAAGAACAAAATAAAAACCTCCGCCAACGTATCTTGATAAACGTCAATCGTCAATACTCGCAAGCTCGCATCGACGGAAAGCGCTGTGACAAGTGGGTCCTGCCAAACTGAATGTTTATCCGAGGACGGCGAACG
>BSXT01000710.1:0-62844 GCA_030267785.1 Phytophthora fragariaefolia | reverse complement strand
CTCGCTGTCCTAGATGCGAACCAAACGCTGCAGTCCAAGTACTCCCTCATGAACATGAACCGGGAGCCAGCTGATGCTTACTTCATTGAGAACAACAAGTACCTCCCGTACCTGAACAACCTAAACCACTGCAACAACACCGACTCTGAGTGTGAGAGCGAGAAGCTTCGTCGCAAGGCCAACTTCCTCCGGCTCAAGTCGGCGCACTTTTTCGCTAGTCCGAACGACGGTGTGGTTGCCCCATGGCAGCATTCGCTCCTTCAGCGCTACACGCCTGTGGATTCTATCGATGAGATTGAGACCAAGTTCGAGGAGTTCACGGTCATGGGAATGGAGGAAACCGTTGAATACAAGGAGGACACATACGGCTTGCGCACCCTGGACGAACGTGGTGCTCTACACCGCACGACGGTGGCCAATGTTTCTCACAACTGCTGGATTGTGGACGGTGTGAGATTTGATGCCAATGTTGAGTGCTACTGGGAGCCTATTTGGAACGAGTACATTTACCCGGCTCTGCAGTAAACGGGGATAGTTGAGTGCAACTACTAGCAGTAAATGAAGCCAACTGAAGAATTCAACTTACACAAATCGCTTTTCATTCGTATCATACGAACTACTAGTACTAGTAGTAGTACTGGAAGCCGAGCGCTATCTAAGCGTTGCATGAGGAGGAGCTACCGAGAGGTTGGACGTCCAGCGCGTCGCACATCTTGGTGTAGTACTCGACTCGTTGCTGCTCGTTGGCCTTGTTTGGAGCGTTAGGTCCGCACTCGAGAGCACCATTAATGACTTTGGTAGCTTCGGCAAAACCATTTTCGCCCGCAACAACGTCGTGGATCGAGTGACTACCCTGCTCACTCATCCAAAACCAGAGCGCCGTCAACCACGTGACTTTCGTATCATTTGCAACGATGTCTGGGTTGCTAAGGAGGTCGATTCCGAGAGCTTGGCCAGCACTGTAGTAGTTGTAGTTCCATGAGAGCTGAATGGGGCCGCGGCCATGGTAGCGACACCCGGGAGCGCACGACATGGTGGTGTTGTCGCAGTACTGCCACACCGTGTACGTGTTCCAGGCATACTCCTCCGCTGCCTGGAATGCATCACTCTCATGAGCAGCATGGGCAAGGAAAGCAGCAAGTTCCCGTTTATCCCTGTCGTCGTTCCCAGTGTTGGCGAATGCCGTGTACTTGCTTGCTGCACTGACGAGACCGTCAAATTGTAGACTGAGACAGCATCCGGGAACATCATGTGGAATTTGTCCTGGTCAAAGAATTGGGCGAAGTTTGGCTGACTACCCGAAGTTGAGGAAGAGGCCGCCGAAATCGTAGATGATGTACCCGAGAACGATGATATGGAAGAGGAGGAGTATTCGTCTTCCGTTGTAGTGGGGATTGTCACCGAGGAACCCGACGACGACGAAGCAACCGAGTCGACTTCAGTCGAAGTGGAAGTTACCGGCGGCTTGATGGTGAACCGAGAATGCTTACACGAGTCGGCAGCAGCTAGACCCAGTAGAGCCACAGATGCGATGAATCCAATAAACTTCATGGGGGGTTCGTTGCAATTGTTTGGCGGCCTGGCAGACCTTGACACTCAGAGACGAAACCCGAAATGGTAGGCTAGACCAAATGCAATTCGAGTAGCACGAAACAAACTAGGCTGTTCGACTTTCAGCAGGGCAGTCAGTTAGCGCTGACGGACTGCCAATAACCCATACCACTGCGGACAGCCTCACATCAACGGTTATCAACCGAGACCACAAGTCTATGGGTAAGCTCTGACCACCGACATCGTCTCGACGTGTACAGCAGCGGCTCAAGATCCCGCAGAGCTTCGCTGATTCTGGATGCGAATCATTTCATCAGTCAGAGGACCCAGTAAGTGGCACGCATAGATCCGCCTCGTTTTCAAACTTTATGGTATCCCTTCGTTGTTTGCTGAGGCTTATACTACGACTCATTTTTTAAAGTTGCAAATGAATATGCTAGTAGTAGTGCACAACGAACAAATAGCGCTAACGAGCAATCTTGGATCCTTTAGCCGAAGGTTTTATCAAACGGTACACCTGACTATCACCTGCGGTGTACTAGTGGCGTAATAGAGCCCGAGCAGAGGGTCAGCTGCAGTATCATGATCCGTAGTGCGTCTGCAAGCAGCAATGAAGTACTACTCCTCGAACAGATATTTGTTGAAAAAGTTTGCAGCTCTCGTTTTGACAGATTTGTATGCACATGAACCAAAGCACTATCTACGCGTTGCACGACGAATTCCCTAGGGGCTGCACATCCAGCGCCTCGCACATCTTGGCGTAGTACTTGATACGCTGCTGTTCATTGATCTTGTTTGGAGCATTCGGACCGCACTCAAGGGCACCGTTAATGATGTCGGTGGACTGGGCAAAGCCATTCACACCTGCAACGACATCGTGGATAATACGGCCCCCTTGAGGCGTGTTCCAGTACCAAAGCGCTGTCATCCAGGTTACTGCAGTGTCGTTTGCGACAATATCCGGATTGTCAAGGAGGTCAATGCCCAGAGCTTTGCCGGCGTTGTAGTAATTGTAGTTCCACGAAAGCTGGATCGGTCCGCGACCATGGTAACGGCGACCGGGTGCGCACGGGATGGTGCTGTTGTCACAGTACTGCCACACTGTGTAGGTATTACGAGCATACTCCTCAGCCGCCTTGAAGTTGTCACTTTCGTGGGCTGTCTGGGCCAAAAACGCGGCCAATTCACGCTTGTCATTGGTGTCGTTGCCGGTGTTGGCAAACGCTGTGTACTTATTAGCAGCGTTCACCAGACCGTCAAAGTTGTAGAGCGGCACAGCATCTGGGAACATGGCGTGGAATCGATCCTGGTCGAAGAACCGAGCGAAGCTCGAATTACCCGCCGCCGGCGATGAGGTGTAGGTCGGGGCGGCCGTCGTCGTAGCCGGGGTAGCAGCCGGGATCGACTGCTGTGCAGTGGACTGATCAACTTCACCTGAGCCAGCAGCCGCCATGCTAAGAAACCCCAATGATACGATGGCTCCAGCGAACTTCATAGCTGACTTGGTTGCAATTATCGAGCTTGGATACTTGGAGGTGAATTCGAAAATGGCAATAGCAATGCGGAGCCCACACCCTCAGCAGCGGGAACCGCTTGGCCGTCCACTTTCACTTCACGTGTGCAGTCGGGATAGAGTAAAGAGGTTCAAATTATTGTTGAGGCCACAAGCTGTTTGGCTGTTCCCCATCCGGGCGTTAGCTCATGGTCAGATGGCGCGTTTTGCGGCGCTGTCACATTGCACATGGCACGGCATACTTTCGAAGTAAGCTTGAAAATCTCGTTCGCCTGAATTCGTCGCACTAGCACCCACCGGACTTTCAGCTGTGAAGCCTTGTGACGTTATGTCTCACATTGAATTTCTCGGACTGAGCCCAGTTGCCGCAGCCGACAAGCACCCGCTGCGGCAGAAGCAACCATGTGCTGTGGCTAAGCTGTATCATACATGTCTGAGGTACGAGGAGCGCTCCGCCTAAAGGCTTCGAAGCGATGCAACCTTCTCCCGAGTCCAGTCGTACAATCCAAGCAAGTCAGCGTCGATGCGCGTGAGGTGTGAGCCATGCTCTTGTCTTAGGCTACGAACATCCCTTTGGAGATTTTTCACGCCTTCTAATAGCTTTTGCTGCTCCACATTCAAATGCGAGCCGCAATGGCTGCTGGAAGCTGCAGCTGCCTCTTTCCGCTTCTGTACGTTGTAGAATGCCTCAAAGGTAAGCACGGACGTTTTCAGCACCTTCAGCTCGTTATCCCATGCAGCTTGTGCTTTCTGTAGGCGCTTCGACAACTCGCTCGGGATTTTGGTAGTCATCTGCACCACGCAGACGGAACCGGGTTAGATCAGTCTGGGCTTGTAGTATCAAGCATCCCTTCACCTGGTCGTAGCAAATCTGCATATCTTGCAGTCGGACCTCCACCTCTTTCTTCAGCGCGTGGTGACTCTTTGCTGCTTCACGCATACGATTTGTCAGCGCGTCGAATTGTTTTCTGTCCGCAGAGCGGTAGGCCAACGAGTCCGCTTTCCTGGAAACGAGCACAAGCGCAAACTATGAGTTCAGCTTCGTTTGCAATACATACTGTCGGGTATCGCCTTACACTGCATCGATATTCGACTCCAGCTCCTGGAGTTTCAAGGTGAATGCCAAGTCTCCACCCTGTGTCGTCTCCACTCGGTTCACGCTGGCTATTGCCTCAGACCCAGAGCGCTGGTCGGTGAATGACGTAGGGATCTGTGCTTTCACTGACGCTGGCAATACCAACTTCAGCTTTAGCAGCTCCTTGTCCAGTGCGAACAACTTTTCGTCCAGCTCGTCCATTTTACTGACATGATTTTGGATCGTACTATGGTGGTGCTCGCTCCCTCGGGCGATCTCACTTCGGACGCTAGCCACGGCATCCTCAATGACATTCAGCCTCCGAGCCACGAACTCTTTCGACGCGACGAGCTACAGCAGATCGTTGGTCACACCACTAGGTAGATATCTTGGAAAGGACCCGCAACGCCCCCACCTCTTGCTGCAGTAGTCGGATCTCCACAGCGTGTTCATCCTGCATTTCTTGCATCTTGCTAATCAGCATGCGCAGCTCCTGCCAGGGTTCACGCGATCCGTCAGAACTTAAAGTCTCCATCGAACTAGCACCCACCGCAGACAACAGGACGTACATATCGGTCCGCAGTAGTCTGCTCGTCGAGCTGCTTCACCGCGCTCTCGATCCTGCAGTCCACGACGCAGCACTGCTGCTGCCTGGCGTCCACGTCGTTGATCTGGTCCTGCAGCCCCTCGAGCAGCTCCTGCGACGCCTCGTCCAGCTGCAGTCGGTGTCGTGTCTCGACCTGCAGCGTCTGCACCAGCAGTACGCAGTCCACGCTCAGCGCTCCAGCGACTGCACCGAAAGCCACTCCGCGCCACGCACCTCCACGGCCTGCGCGAGCTGCTGCACGCGCGGCGCCAGATCCTGCGCCGCCGCGCGCAGGTTCTGCCTGGCCGCGAGCAGCGCCACCTCCGCCTTCTCGCGGCGGCTGCGCTCACTCGCGAGGTTGTTGCTGCCGCCGAGCATGTGCGGCCTGGGCCGCGCCTGGCCCGTAACCATCGCCTTCAACGTCAACTACCGGAATATCGCTTTGCCGCTGATTGATGTGCGCCACCTCTCATTGTGTGCGCCTCCCCATCATTGTGTGCGCCACCCCATTATCGTGTGCGCCACCCCATCATCGTGTGCGCACCCCAACAGCGTGTGCGCCACACCGCATTTCGCCGAGACCCGGATCGCTTCGCCTCACTTCACGATCGGCCGGCAGCTCCGCAGGCCGCGCAGGAAGAGGAAGCGACGTGTATGGCCCAGCCGCCAGCGTCCCCTCCCACCCTCGCGCACAAGAAGCCCAAGCTGAGCCACGCGCCCGTGTCCCCCGCGCGCATGACGCCGACGCCGCTGCACTCGGCGCGCGGCTCGCAGCGCCACTGGGACGTGCTGCGCCTGCTGGGGCACCGCACGGCCTTCCCGGCCGAGTCGTCGGCCGTGGCGCTAGGCGAGTTCGACCCTCAGGCGGCGCAGGAGACGCTGGCCTTCCTGCAGGACGAGTGCCGCCTGCTGATCATCGGCGCTGGCGGACTCGGCTGCGAGCTGCTGAAGGACGCCGTGCTCTCGGGCTTCCGCCGCGTGGACATCCTGGACATGGACACGATCGACGTGTCCAACCTCAACCGCCAGTTCCTCTTCCGCGCAAAGGACGTGGGCAAGTCCAAGGCCGAGTGCGCCGCCGCCTTCGTGCGCGCGCGCATGGGCGACGCCCACGTGGACATCACGCCGCACTTTAAGAAGGTGCAGGACATGGACGCCGACTTCTACCGCCAGTTCCACGTCATCCTCTCGGGGCTCGACAACATCGAGGCGCGCCGCTACCTCAACTCGCTCGTCGTGTCATTAGCTGAGGTGGACGACGACGGAGACGTGGACCCAGTCACTATCATCCCGCTCATCGACGGAGGCACCGAAGGCCTGCGCGGCCAGGCTCGCGTCATCATCCCCCGCATCACGAGCTGCTTCGAGTGCTCGCTCGAGACCTTCCCGCCGCAGAAGAGCTTCCCCATGTGCACGATCGCAGAGACCCCGCGCCAACCGGCGCACTGCATCGCCTACGCCTTCATCGTGCTCTGGCCGCGCGAATTCCCGGAGAAGAAGCTCGACAAGGATTCGCCCGAGCACATGCAGTGGGTCTACCAGACCGCCAAGGAGCGAGCCGAGCAGTTTGGCATCGCTGGCGTCACGTACAGCCTCACACTGGGCGTGGTGAAAAACATCATTCCGGCGGTGGCGTCCACTAACGCTGTGGTGTCGGCCATGTGTATGAGCGAGGCGCTGAAGGCCATGAGCTACTGCAGTCGGCTGATGAATAACTACCACATGCACATGGGAGCCACGGGGTGCTATTCGCACACGTTTCAGTATGACCGCAAGGCCGACTGCGTCGTGTGCTCATCGCAGCAGAAGACGCTGCAGGTGAACCCGGATGCTACGACGCTGCAGAAGCTGATTGACCAACTCTGCGGGGACGATTTCCGGCTGCTGAAGCCCTCAATCAGCTCAGGCAGTGCGAACCTGTTCATGCAGGGCCCGCCAGCCTTGCGGGCTGCTACTAGTGTGAATTTATCGAAGCCGCTGCGTGAGCTCGTGAAGGATGGAGATACTCTCACGATTACGGATGCAATTTTTGTCGGCGATATGGCGCTATCTTTGCATATTATCTTCGAGCCCACGATAAAGAACGGGGTCGAGAAGCCGACGCCCATGGAAGATTAACTATGATGTCGCCCCACCGCTTCCGTGCTGTGGGCAGCACATTAATCAATATTAGCGGTGTTTGCTTCGTTCGTAAGCTTTTATCAAGTCGCAATGGGTATTCTTGATGACAAAGAGCAATCCTTGAGCGCGTCTCTGTAGAAATGCGCCCAAACTACACTTACATGCAAAGGTGCACCACTCAACATTCATACTCAAGCTTGAGTACATCACATCGGTACGTGTCACATCAATGGTGCGTCCGCTACACAGGTACAGATTGGCTGTTCGGCTTCGTTTGGTGAACCAACAACTTCTCGAGCAACCGCATCATGTAGGTGATGTCCTCCTCGTCGGACCTTACAAACATTTTGACGAATCGAGGTGGCGCCGATGGGCCGCCAAACCCAGTCGGCACTAACCGCGTGTAGATCTCGAAGACCGTCGCCGGGTTATCTTCCGTGTGGGCATCGGACGGGCGAACAACCACCCACACCGTCTCATCCATGGCCAAACCGTCGAACTCACCTTGGCCTTCGCTCCGAGCACGCCACACGAACACCACGCGATCCGCCTCAACGTATCTTCTAATCGCACAATAGACCACAAACGTCACGCTGTCGCCCGAGTCCCACGAGTAGTTGAGGCGGTACGTTGAGGCCGTCGTGTTCTCTGGGTCCTCAATCCCCTCGCTGTGGGGGTTTTCTCTCGGGTCTGACAGCATTGCAAACGACACCGCATGCCGAGCTTGCTCGAAGCCGAACGGGATGACCGTGGCATCCGCGCTCTCGAGGAACGTCATTGCTTGATTCCACTTCCACGTCCGCTTGTACATGAGCGAGGACGAGAACTTGACGTCCGAGTTCTCGATCACCTCGTCGGTCTGCGCGTAGATGGCGTCCAGCTCGTGCACGAATGTCTTGAAGAGCGCTGTGCCCTTCTTCTCCCAGCCCGATGACGGGCCCTCGAGCGACAGCAGACTCTCGAGCTGACTGCTGGCCGCGCGGTGCTGCAGCAGCGAGTGCATCTGGTGAATGAGCTTGGCGCGGCTGATGACCGCGGCCTTGAGTCGCCTCTGCTGCTCCTCGGACTCCATCCTGCGCTCCTTCTGGCGGACGCACGTGGCTCTCCAGACACTGAGCGCCAGTGCGTCGGCCTTCTCGGCCTGCTCCTTCGCGCGCTGCTGGTCGTGCTTCCTGCGCTCCAGCTCGTCCGAGAGCTCCCGCACCTGGCGCTTCAACGTCTCGCGCTTGTCCTTGACGCGCTTGAGGTACTTGACGCGCCGCTTGGCTGCCTGTGCGTTGGTGATCTTGCGGCGCCGCTCGGCCTTGGTCTGCCGCGGACTCTGCTGCGCCGTCGCAGCGCGGTCGCCGTCGGTCGCGTTCTCGTCGGCGGAGACCACGGAACTCCGGGCCAGCGTCGCCTCGGTCTCCGATACGAGCAGCTGGCTCGCGAGCAGCAGCTCGTCCACCGCGGGCACCGCCGCGACCACGGCAGCGTCCACCACTGCGGGTGCCTCGTATTCGCTCAGGAACTGCGTTACCGCGGCCAGCGTAGCGTCCATCTGCTGCTTGTCTTCCATCGTGCTGCTTCTTCCTCCTCGTCCCCCCCAGTTTATGTTCTGTACTACGCCGCCTCCCGACGGGATTGACCGCGAAGCATTGGGACATGAGCACAGTGTCGCCTGCGTCGCCGGTATGATACGTGTATTTCGCGCTGACGAGGACATGCACGCATCGTCATTCTTCCTGCAGTCTTAGAAGTTTGGTCACGTCCACCAGCACCAACTAAAGCGCTACAGTTGACGTCTGCGACGTCCTCCTCCTCGATCTGCGTCAGCAATTTGACGAAATGGTCTTCGCGCTCCTCCGTGGAGGGACTGCAGACTTGCGTAGCTCTCCAAGACCGTGGATCGGTTCTCGGCCTTGTCGGACGTATGTACGCAGCTCGAGCCACTCGCGTACATCCCGTCGAACTCGTCTCGCCCTTCTGGGAGATCACCCATACGACACCACGCGGTCGGCCTCGACGTACCTCTGTAGGTCATGGTCGTGACCACGAGCATCACGCCTTCACCCGACTTCAAGGAGTACTGCTGGTTATGTATTATGGCTGCCGTGTTGACGGGGTTATCGATCTGGTCTGCGTAATTTCCGCTCGGGTCTGACAGCAATTCTGCGAGGTAGCCACCCCGGTCTTCTCAACAAGATCGTCGCGTTTACCTCCAGCTTTAGGAAACCACTGCTTGACTTCCTGGCTGCGGATGATACCATCGGTTCTCGCGTATAGAGAATCGAGCCCCACCGAAGTAGGCCCTGAGCAGCACTGCGATTCGTTCCCCCAGTCGGTAATAGCCCTACTTGTCGGCGAGGTACCGTATTGTTCACGAAACAGCCGGAGAGCTTCACAGGTGACAAGCTGTTCCTCTGCGCTTCAATCAACGTGACTAGCTCGCTACGGACAACCCATGGCGAGCGTCCCGTTGGCGGAACGTTTGCTGCCCCCCTGCTCGTTGAAGAGCATAATCTCCACGTGATCACCGTCGACGATCGACCAGGCGTTATCTGTGATGGGCGGTTAAGTGATGGTCAAGTAATCGACAATGCTGACAGCGGAGTTGGGGCCCAATATGCAAACTGGTAGTGGTTGCTTCAATTGATCGCGACCAGCTTGATGTCAGGGATACACATGTCAATGGTGGCTTTGGTGGTCCCAACTGAACATTCATAATAACTTGAATATCAAATGCGACCGCTGACTCAGCGACACTAAGCAACCGATGAATCAATGGTTGTCGTTCGTCTAATGACAATTGGCTTACGTTGTCACAGAGAAGTCGGGGCCTACCCGGCTCGGTTTCTGATGGGGATAGATGAGTTTCTACTACTAGAATGCGAGGTGTTTGCCAACGGTTTTGAAGCAATCAAGACCTCCGACTCGGAGGATATATTTAACACAGCATCGATTTTGTGATGGAGCAGAACCCGAAACCCTTGCGGTGGGAAATCTTGCTGCGTGGCGGCAGCTCTTCGTTCTCCCGAGCGCCATTCACACCTCTAGACGCAGCATGTGGCAGACGGACTTGCCCACACGCGGCAGATCCTCTTCGAGAACACCACGAATTGAGGCACTGCGTCCATGAACACGCCAGTATCGGGACTGGTTATCAAGTGGTAGATCGCTAAGAAGCAAAATAGCTAAACTAGCATTTTTGGGCGTGGTATCCGAATTCAACCACTGCACATGTACCACCCCAAACAAAAGCGGTCTTGCCCAAAGCTACCATACCTGCGAAAAGTCTCCCTGAAGTGCATGCATCTCGTCGTTGCTGCGACTGTTAAGGAGGCCCTACGAAAAGATTCCAGGGTCAAGCCGCTAAATCGTTGCCTGAGACTCCTAATCCTTCCCACCACCAAACCAAAATTGCTGAAAGCGAAGCAGGACTACTGGGTGATGTGTACTTCGACCTGTTCACCCCAATTATATTTTGCCTGCGACCCAGATGACACGGAAAAGCGTCGGCGAGGCTGTCGCTTCAGTTCTCAACAGAATTGGACTCTCTCGTAGCAATTATCAGTTTTAGTAATTTGCCATGATCTACACCTAAAGTGGTCTTCGTTGCTAATTCAAGGCTGAGCGCGTGTTGTCAGCCTTTTGACTATCTTCCATTACGAGTTTTGCAGTTCTGCTGCCAGATTAAGAAACTGCGCATCAAGCAGAATCCAGTGATACGTAAATGTCAAAACTTGTGTTTTAGCAATTTGGGGGCCATGCTGGCGTTCCCTTTCAGTTTTTCAGCTTCTAGACGTGCTAGGGACGTGCTAGGACAGCAGCACATGCCTTAAAAACACTCCTGATATTCATAACTCAAATCGGCAATTTTCTTAAAAGACCGTTTTTGCTTGGGGTCATTTCTATCTGGTACTTACTTCACTTAGTACACGTTTTTCCAAACACAGTAATACTACTTCGAAGTACTACGAAGTACTATGGAGTACTTGTACCAAAGTATAGCTCGTGGGTTCGACACATCTGATAAATGAAAGTATTATCCACTAGCCCATTCAATGGCCTGCCTGATACTCTTTGTTTTTGCTCCACAGATCCAAACTCGCAGCAATACGTGTACGTTCATATTTAAGTTTCAATTGGCAAGACAGCACCCGCAGTGCTCATGCTATACCGGTACTGCTATTATACGTGAAGTTGTAGTAATAGCCTGGATATATATCCAAGAGTGCTTAAACCGACGGATCAGGCGTCTATATGCCGGGTATCCTCCACGCTTCCCCGGGTCTCATCAAGCAGTAACTTCCCCAGCATTTGTTTCATGTCGTTCACGTCTGCTTCATCCGCTTTCGCAAGAACTTTGATGAACTTGTTCGCGCGGGCATCATTCTCCGATGGTCTTCCAAACCCTACAGGCACCAAGCGTGTGTAGCTTTCCAAAATCATCGCACTATTCTTTATTTGGCGTGCATCGGTCTGGCCAGCTTTGATGAGCGGACGGACGACAAACCACGCAGTCTCGACCGTGTGTAGACCATCAAACTCGCCTTGCCCCTCGGCGAGCGCACGCCACACGAACACCGCTCTGTCTGTCTCGACATATCGTTTGACTGCATTGTAGATCAGTAAGGTCGCGCTGTTCCCGAGTTCGCGGGAAAAGTTGAGGCGATACGTTCTGATGGCCGTATTATCAGGATCGTCAAGCTCATCGTTGTAGCTTGGGGCTAGAATCATCAACGACACCGCGCGACACGTTTGTTCGAAACTGAACGGAATCACCGTCGCGTCTGCACTCTCGAGGAAATTCTTATCCTTATTCCACTTCCGGGTTAACTCGTACGTCAGAGGCGGCGACATCCCAAAGTCCACATTGCCGATGACATCGTCAGTCTTCGCATACAACGAATCCATTTCATGCACAAAGGACTGTAGCAATGCCTTGCCCTTCTGATCTCTGGTGATCTCCTTTTCCTCGTTCAATTCGGTGCTGTTGAGAAGATGGTGCTGCTGCATTAAGTGACCCATTCGGTGGATCAGTGTGGACTGCTCGCCGACGGCCATCTTGAGCTGACGCTGTGTCTCCTCGGATTCCAGCCGCCTCTCTTTCTGTCGCGTAGCATTCGCTTTCCACGCACTCAACATCAGCATATTTTTATTTCTCGCCGTCTTCTCGTTTGCATGTGCTTCCTGAAGCTCTTTCAGCTTTGCTGACAGCTCCTCCTCTTGCTTTTTGAGCGTCTTGCGCTCGGTCTTTAGCTTCTTAAGGTATCGCAGCCGACGCTTGGCAGCCTGCGCGTTCTTGATCTTGCGTCGCCTCTCGGCTGCAGCCAGATTAAAACGCGAGTTTTCCTGTCTAGTTTCATCGGTCCCAGCTCCGTCACTAACTTGCTCGATATCGTCGGCATCTCTGTGCTGGCCGAGCGGGGTCACGGTCTCCGCTAAAACGGGGAGATGCCCAGCCAACGGCAGGTCACCATATTCACCAGCACCGCCCGCAACCACGTTGTGCTGCACGTCCACTGGCGTTTCGCACTCGCGCAAGAACTCCGCCAGCGCTGCCAGCGACGCCGCATCCATCTGCTCGTCCGCGCACATGGAGGTCTCCAGTGGAGTCTCCATTGATGGCTTTGTGTACAGAAAACACCGGGACGCGAACGTAGAAAAGGCCAGCAATGCGAGCATTTTAGATGCCTGCTTGGTGACTCAAATCGCGTTTTCCTGTGTTGTCGACGCCTTCGCACCCCACGGAAGCCATAACGAGTATTGATCCCTGCGCACTGCCCCGGAACTACCGGTACTGTGCTTATTGGTATCCCCTGTTGGAAAAAAAATACACTTAGCAGCCAGCAGGCCTAAAGATGAGGCTCCTAGATCTCCGCCTACACCACAAGTTCTGGGCAGCACACAATACATTCACATTACTTGTGTTGACGTTAGTGCATGAAAAAGCTAGGCGGGGCTACTGTTCTATTCCGACCGATTCGTTCGATCCTGCAAAGGCGTGTTCGTTGCTGACCCATTTTGCTGTGGGCTCGGGGATGTCGCGGACTGGTGGCTAGTTCGCCGTGCCTTCTTCACGGAGCGACGACCACTCTTGGGGCTAGTAATGCTAGGAGTTCCTGGGGTTTTCGTCATTGGCGTCGTGGTGCCATTACTGGTGCCCTGCTCGTAGATCTTCGGGTTGATGGTCACGCTTTTTGTGGCGTCGTTCGTCTTGTAGATACCTACCAGACGATCCGCGAGCTCAAACATGTTGTTACGCAGAGAGATGATGATGAACTGCGCATTGCGCGTGCGCTGCTTGATGTAGTTGCCCACGATCGACACATTCTTGAAATCTAGCGCAGCATCAATTTCATCCATCACATACAAGGGCGTCGGTTTGTAGTGGTGCAGAGCAAACACGAGGGCCAGCGACGCGAGAGTCTTCTCACCACCGGACAAATTCGAAATGTTCTTCCAACTCTTTTTTGAGGGTCGCACGCTGAAAACGACGCCCTCTGAGAATGGGTCCAACGAATCTACAAGTTCCAACTCAGCGTCACCACCGAGCGTGATCATCTGGTACATTTCCTTGAGCTTCAGTGTGATGGTGCGGAAACCCGTCATAAACTCCTCTAGACGCTTCCGACGAAGCTCATCGTACTCGTGTCTCTTCGCATCACGAAGCTTCGTTGATTCTTCCAGCTCCAACACGCGAGCCTTGTACTCCTCCTCTTTTTGCTTGTACTCTGTCAATGCACCCATGTTCACATTTGCCTTCAGCTCGTCACGCTGCTGCTCTAGCACCGAGATTTCGTACTTCATTTCCTCCTTGCTGTAGCGGGACAACGCAGCAGCATCCAACATAGGCAGCTTTTCCAGAGTTACGTCCAGGTTGGCGTCTTCTTCCTCTTCGCTTTCTCCGTCTTCGTCGTCTTCCTCGTGCTCTTCCATATCCTCATCTCCGTCAGCACTCTTGCTCTTCTTCTGGCGCTTCCGAGCAGGCAAGTCTCTTTCGTCCTCAAAAACACCGGCATTTTGTTCTTGCTCTGTAATAAATGCATCATGGAGAGATGTAAGCTTCGTTTTCCAGTAGCTTTCTTTCTTTCCGTTTTCTTCGACCATCTTCTCACAATCCTCCAAACTGTTGGTCAAATCGACTTCCGCACTCGCCATCTCGTCGTACTCCTTCTTTAATTTTCTGTACTTCGCTTCGTCTTTGCGTAGTTCCTTCTCTTTTGCAGTGACCTGCTCTTGAACGGCCTCACACTTTTGAAGAACCGCCAGGGCTTTCTCTTCCATTGCGGTAATCTGTTCACGGGTTTCCTCGATCTTCTTTTTTGCTGCTTCGATGTCCTCCTCAATCTTTTTCAGGGCCTGTTCGTTTTTTTCGGTGTTCTTTTGACTGCTCTTAAAGTCAACTCGAATCTTAGTCATCTGCTTTGTTTTCTCTGCAATTTGTTTCGAGATTTTCTTAGCCACATCCTGCTCCTTGCGCAGCTTTTCTCCGCCGACATCGAGAATCTGTTCCTTCATTTTGGCGAGTTTAGCCGCCATTTTGTCAACCTTCAACTTTGTGCTCTTGTACTCAGCCTCCTTGGCACTCTTGGTCTCATTGAGTTTCTTAATTTGCTTCTTTGCTTCAGGGGACAGAGTCGTTTGCTTTTCCAATATGCTGGTATTCTTCTTGAAATCATCCAAACGCGTCTTCGTAGCGCTGACGTCCAACTCAATCTTTGGCAAATCGTTTTCATATTGATCAATCTTGCGAGTGAGATGCGATAGCTCTTTTTCGAGCGAGGCCTTCTCGTCGCGAATCTGTTCCAGCTCTTCGCGCAGAGATGATGCCTCTTCTTGCAAAGCTCGGATCTCTTCCTCGCTTAATCCGCTCGCAAGTGTACTAGACATACCCCCACTACGAGCCCTTTTGCCACCACCAGACATTGCGCCCGACATCTCAACAAGTTGCCCGTCCAATGTCACGACACGATATTTGCACTGGCGTCCTTGATAAGCGATTGCTGACGCTTCATCGAGATCCTTAGCCACTAGCGTGTCACGTAGTGCATAGTAAAATGCAGGCAAGTATTTTTCATCGTTTACCTTCACCAAATCGAACAAACGAGGAGCCACACGGCCAGAAGGAGCAGTCACATCGCGAAAGGTCTGGGAGTACTTCGACTTCAGATAGCCTAGCTGCTCCAAGATCAAGAACGTGGTGCGACCCAAGTTGTGCTTGCGGAGATACGCAACGCATGCTTGTGCCCCTGACGTTGTCTCAACCACCAAGTTGTTCAATGCACCGCATGCAGTTGAAATAGCAACATCATACTTGCCATCGATTGCACCAAGGTCACCCAGACGGCCGAATAGTCCAGCCTTTTCCAACGGCTTACCTGGCTTAGACGCGTCTAGAAGCTCCCGCAGCATGCGGTTCCGAGTTGCATGAGACTGCACGGCGCCGGAAGCCTCTTCAGCTTTCGTTCGAGCTTCGCGATATTTTTCAGCAACACCGCCTTCCTTGCTCTTGATCTCATCCAACTCCTCCTGAGCCGCACCGATTCGGTCTTTCATCTTCTCTAGCTTCTCGCGTTTTTCGTTTTGCTCTTCTTCGAGTCCACGTAAGTTCGCCTCGGTCTCAATGATCCCGCACGAGTTTGCTTCAAGTGCTTTCTTGGCGTTGGTCACAGGCTCTTCGACCAGCTGGATCTCCGTCTCCGTGGTGTCAATAACCGAGCGCAAAGCATTCATCTCAGTCTGAAAGGGCTCCATATCCTGCTGAATGCTCTCCATAGTGCTACGTAGCTTGGCTGTCTCTTCCTTATGGCTCTCAAGAATACCCTCCAACACCTGTTCCTGCTTCTTGAGCTTGGCCTGCAGCTTCTCCACCTCCTTTTCCAGCTGCGGCACGAGTTCCTCGTTCTCTTGTACCTTTTGTTCGATGTTTTTCTGCTTCTTCAGTTCCTTCTTCTGCGCCGTATGCAGCTCCTTCTGCCGTTCCTTTGCGTACTTGAGCTCTTCCCGCAGCTTAACGTCCTGTTTCTCAAAGTCAGCATACTCTGCCTTGGCCTCGTCGAGCTGCTTGGCGACCTCGTCGTGCTCGCCCTTCACGCGGTGGTAGACAGTTTCAACCGACTGCAGCTCCTCGCGATTCTTTTCCATGCGAGCCAGCTCGGCCTTGTACTTGGCCTGCAGCTCATCACGCTTCGCCTCGCACAGCTCGCGGTTCTTGGACGCCTCCTGGATCCACAGCTGGTACAGAATGTTGGTCTTCATGTACACTTCCTTCTCCTTGCGCAGGTACTCGAGCGCCTCGGCGCGCGGGCCCTCGAGGTGGGTTTTCTCCTTCTCCACGAGCTTGACGCGGTTGACTTTGTCTCCGCGCACCTCGTTGCAGTGCTCCACCTCCTCCCAGACCCGCTCCGTGGGCTCAACGTAGACGTTGGAGCCGATGATGTCCTCGAGGTACTCGAGCAGGCCGTCCTCGTTGGAGCCCTCCGCGCCCTTGCTCTTCATCATGGCGATCTGCTCCACCTCGCCCTGCAGGATGAGGAATCGGTTGTTGTCCAGGTCGATGCCCTTGTCCTGCAGCAGCT
The DNA here is from genome assembly GCA_030267785.1 of Phytophthora fragariaefolia. Classification (NCBI taxonomy): domain Eukaryota; phylum Oomycota; class Peronosporomycetes; order Peronosporales; family Peronosporaceae; genus Phytophthora; species Phytophthora fragariaefolia. Next base: position 46,435 of record BSXT01000710.1, on the reverse strand, counting down.
CCGTGACGCGCGTGAAGTTGCTGGGCCGGTCGTCGACGTAGTACTTGCTGACGTTGCTCTTGGTGGCGGTGCGCGTGACGCTGAAGCGCGATCCGGGCACGACGCGGTAGCTGGCGTCGCCGTCGTCCGCGGCGTCCGTGTCCACGATCTCCTGGAAGAAGACGGACACCGTGGCCATGTCCAGGTTCGGGAAGCCCGCGGAGCGGTGCACGAGCTCCGACACCTTCTTGAGCCGCAGCTTGGACGCGCGCTTGCCGAACACGAAGAGCAGCGCGTCGATCACGTTCGACTTGCCGCTGCCGTTGGGGCCCACCACGGCGCCGAAGCACTTGTGGAAGGGCCCGATCTCCACTTTGCCCGCGTACGACTTGAAGTTCTCCAGCTGCATCTTGGTGATCATCAGCCGCTTGGCCGGCGGCGCGGCGGCTTCTGCTGCTGCAGGCGTCGCGGGGGCGGCCGGTGACGTCGGCGTCGGCGTCGGCGTCTGCTGCGTCTGCTCCGGCTGCGTCTGCTCCGGCTGCGGCTCCTCGGGCGTCGCTTCCATGGCCGCGGGGGCGTCCGCGGCGGCGTCGGCCATGCTCGCTGCCGTTTGTTTCCTCTGGCGCGCGCGGGTGTGCGCACTCTAAATTTGCGAAACCGCGGCATCTGCGAGTTGTATGCGCGGCGGCATCGATGGGTCCACTCCAGACGCTAAATTTCGGAATCTCCGAAACAGCCGCCGAGCAGGAGTGATGGTCAGCGGCACTCGCATCATGGAGAGACAGGCGGCGCTGCGCGCGCTGGCGGCGGCGCGGCTGCCGCTGGACGCGCTCGGGCGCGTGTTCGCCTTCGCCTGGACGCTGCGCGAGGCGCTGCACGCGCAGCTGGCGGAAGTGGCGGCCGTGCTGCTGGCCACGCGCGACGCGCCGTGCGCCGCGGCGCTGGCGGACGCCGCGGCCGCCGACGCGCCGCTGCGGCTGCTGCGGCTGCTGCACTGCTTCGACGCCGAGGGCTTCTCCGCCGCCGCCATGGACGGCGCCGCGCGCCGCGGCCGCCTGGACGTCGTGCGCTTCCTGCACGAGCACCGGCGCGAGGGCTGCTCCAGCCGCGCGCTGGACGACGCGCTGGACGCGCGGCACGAGTACGTGGCGCGCTTCCTGGTGCGCCACCGGCCCGAGAAGTGGTCGGCTCGCGCCGCGCGCTGGGCCGCCGAGATCAACGACCTGCCGCTGGCGCGCGACCTGCTGGCGCGCAACCGCGACGCCCCCACGGCCGAGGCCAAGGCCGCGGCCTACGAGCGGCGCCACCTGGACATGCTGCGGCTGCTGTACGAGGAGGGCACGGACGCGCGCGCGTCCTACACGCTGGTGCGCGCCTGCGCGGCCAAAGACCTGGACACGGTCAAGTACCTCGTGGCCAGGGGCGAGGGCTTCGTCAAGAGCGCCATGGCCGATGCCATCGCCGCGGGCGCCCTGGACATCGTCCGGTACCTGCACGAGCACGCGCCGCAGAGGTACACAGAGGCCAGCCGAGTCGTGCCCATGCACGAGGCGGCCCTCAAGGGACAGCTGCACGTGCTCCAGTACCTCAACACCCACGCCCCCGAGCTGTCCTGCACGACCAAGGCGATGGACGACGCGGCGGCAGGAGGCTACCTAGATATCGTCAAGTACCTGCACGAGAATCGAGACGAGGGCTGCACGACCCGGGCCATGGATCGAGCGGCGGCAAAAGGACATCTTGATGTCGTGAAGTTTCTTCATGAGCACAGACGAGAAGGCTGCACGACAGACGCTATGGACTACGCGGCGCTGTGGGGCCACGTCGACGTCGTGTGCTTTCTTCATGGCAATCGCAGAGAAGGTTGCACTGCTAGAGCCTTTAATGAAGCAGCGCTGCGTGGTCACACGCAGGTGGTTGGTTTCCTCATTCACAACCGGCCTCAAGACTGCAACGTCGCTCACGGAATCAAGCTCGCCCGCCAACGAAAACGCCAAGGAGTGCTTGAACTGTTGGAGTCCTATCAAGCATGATGGCACGAAGTTTGCATATACAAAAGTGCATGACAATTAACTATCGAGACTAATAATCCCTGTAAGGGTTTACAGTCTTCAGAACTGCGTCCCAGTCGAACGTGAACGTAGGATCAACTCCCTGGTGCACCGTTGTCGAGTTCATAATGATAACGAAGGTGGCGATGAGTTTTCCTTGTAGTGTCATCGCGTATGACTCAAGCACAAACGCAAGATGGTAGAGTGCTGAGATGCCATACCTGCTCGTGATGAAAAAGTATACAAGCACGAACGACATCACCTCGAGCAAGCCGTACCCGAGAGATGTCACCACTTCGCGAACCATAGAGTCATATGACATTTTCATGAGAATCACGTTGTATTTGGCGTTGCGTAGGTTCCAAAGGCCTCCAATCAAGGCAGAATACATGACTGGCACAAACATCTCCACGTACTCGACGAAGAGCAGTACTTCCGCGCCAAAGAGTAATTGCAGTGTTTGCTGGAGAATTCGAGCTTGCTCACGTTTGTGAATCAGAATGCCATCGATTGAAACGCTACTTGTACCATGCATTTCAACACCCCGGTGTCTGAACAAGCGTTCATCGTCTGAGTCTTCCTCTCTGTTTGTTCGGGGGGACATCATGTCACTTTTGTTGGCGCCGAGTGCTGGAACTACAGTCCTGCCAGATAGTTTTTTGAAATGCTTCTTTTTTACTGTTAGACTCTTGCGTCGGACAGCAGGTCTAATACAGGGTGTTTTGTTTTTGTCATCTGCGACAGTGTATTGTTCACTACGAGAACTGGGACGTCGCTGCCGATGCCAAAGTGTTCATTTCCCGAACACTCGACCTATTAAAGCTTGCGGAAATGGCCTCTTGATAGAAACCTGCTGAGGTACCGAACTACAAAGAGATCGCCCTGTTTTTATCAACGGCTTTACTTTTGCTGGAGTTTGGTCTCGAAAAGTGTCAGAGCAGCTTTCGGAAGTGCGGGGTTGATCACCATATACTTCGCCGTTTGCGTCAAAAACCAGTCCACTTTCAGCAATGCATACAGCCGTTTGCAATGTAGGCTTGGACTTGTTGACGAAGTCATGATGAATATACAAATGAGCCTCGTGGGCTACTTGCACAAAGTCAAGCGCCATCAAGAGTATCACCATGAGACTATTTCGCACGTAGTTCATGCAGACGGTCTGATACAGTGAGCCTGAGATCTCGACCATGCAGATTGTCACGTCCGCACTGATGTCGTGTAGACTCCGGGCGTACATCCAGACTGCGTGCTTGATGGCTAACTTGACGACGGGGAAGATAAAAATCATTATGATCTGTGCCCACCACGGCACCAGGGCAAACCCAACCGAGAGAAAGAGCAACACATAAAATAATACAATCTGCGCGCTTACAACTGGGATATATCGTCTCAGTCGATCCCACACGAGCGTGAGCTCGCTTTTAGCGAGAAGGTAGTTAAAGAACACAGTGAGTATCGTCCATGGCAGTACACCAATAAATTCGCGGCACGGGATTGGAAAGCGCCATTCGAAGGCCTATATGAGCCATCACAACTCGAGGCACACCGCAACACATACAGATATGAGAGCCACCTTCTTGTGCGTGTATGGGGTGTTTCTGTTATCAAGACCGCCTGCTTGTTTGGTGCAAAGTAGACACATGAAAGTCATAATGGCATGAGATATAATCGATCACAGAAATATTATTGCGTTCCGTCGCACACCACCGCGTGGATCAGGGAGCGGTATCAAATCGAGTCCCGATAACACCAGGATCGTCGGCGATGGAGTCAACAGGATGACCGCGATCACACGGTAGATGCTAGTTATCTCCTGATATTCGTGGAATGCATAGAGTTTTTCAACAGAGTAGCGGCCGATGTATCGTTGTTCTTTCTTGAAGTCTTGCAACCTGCCGAGCCATCCTGAGAGTCTAGCGGTTTGCAATGGGTGGACGGGTAGACCCATTTGTGAGATTGGGCCTTGTCGTGGAACTGCGGGAAATGCAATGTAAGGTCGATACCGGGGAGAGTTTTGTCTGAGATGCCAGCCCATTACGACGAATTTAGAGATTGTTCTTGTCGGTCGGACAGCTTGGGAAGTCTATTCGTAGGAAGGATACCTGTCTGATCAAATGCGATAGTGTCACGAAAAAAATATTGCTGGCACCCCAAACGCTCCAGTTATCGACTTCGAACATTCTAAACTCCAACACGATAGATTCGTGACTTGCTTCATTCACATGCGTGGCGGAAATATTGTAGAGCGTTGGCATCTAATCCCAAAAGCTATTATATCGTGCGGCTTCTCTCGTGTATTTTTTTGATATTTCAAAGTTTTGTAGCACAAAGTTGTGTAGCAGCATGACCAATGTGGACACAGTCCGTTTTATATGTCACTATTTGGACCAGCGAATGTTGACTTCGACGATTGAAAATGTGGCTTCAGTCCTCAAATTTACAAATCAGTTCCCTTTCTTGCACTGTACTTGAAGTACAACACAGCCGCGCACCAGGAATCAGCGTGCGTGCACTTGTGGTGCCTTTATAACCACAAGCCCCCATAATTAAAGTTAGCAATAGACTTTATGTTTGAGTTCAAGGAATCCCGATGTTGCTACTCGTCTCCGTATGGACTTGGTGTTTTGAGCAGTGCATCCCAGTCAAACTTGAATGTGATGTCGATACCTTGGTGCATTGTGGAAGAATTGAGAATCGTGATGAAGCAGCCGATGAGTTTTCCTTGCAATGTCATAGTATACGACTCCAGTAGGAAAGCGAGCTGGTAGAGTGTTGAGATGCCGTACTTTTTTTTAGGAAGTAGTACACAGACAAGAAGGATACAACCTCTAGCATTGCGTACCCCATCGAAGTGAACATTTCAAGTTCCAACGCGCTATAGTTCATGTTCATGAGAATGACGTTGTACTTGGCATTCGGGAGGTTCCAGAGTCCACCGATGCATGCAGCGTACAAGAGAGGCATAAACACTTCCATGTATTCCACGAACAGCAGTACTTCCGCTGCAAATAGAAGCTGTAGTGTTTGCTCAAGGATGCGGGCTTGATCTTTTCTTCGAATTAAAATGTCATCATCAATGGAGACCCCAACAGTACCGCGGATTTCAATACCTCGGTGGCCAAATAAGCGTTCATCGTCGAGATCTTCCGCTCTGCTGGTGCGCGGTGTCATTCCGTCAGTCAGGATAGTGGTACTGCTCATCCGTCTAGCGGTTCCCGGTAAGATGGATCGACTGGACATTGGCTTCAGCATCTTGTTGTTAGTAGTTGAACTCTTGCGTCGAATCATCGGGTGAACGGAAGAAGGCTCACTTCCATCAGCTAGTGATGAATCCGTTATCGACCCCCGCGTTATCGAATATCTGCGATCTGGTGACCCCTTGACCGCATCTGTTGCTGGTTTGGCTGACGGAACAAATATCGTCGCAGCTGCCACCGGTAGCTCATTTTCAATCTCCTCGCCGATAAGGTCGGCCGTTTGGGTTAGATTGGCTGACACTTGACCGAAGTCGAGGATGCGGCGCATGTTGCCTCGTCGAATCACGTTGGAGTTGATAAATATGGAGGTGGCCGCCTCACGAGTGATGTTCATTCCGTGTATGCCTGCACCGGGTGGACTTCCTGTACTAGAGTTACCTTCTCCACTGCTGAGCCGTGGTGTCGAAGCAGTGGATGATCTTCCTGGAGATTTCGCTTTTGATCGCTTCTTTCGGTTATAACTGACTCTGGACTCTTTCAGACTTACTTTATCAGATACAGCAAACATGCGCTGACGACGTTGTCTCCTCCGGCGCCAAGAAGTTCCCTTTCTCAGCAAGCGTGCGATAATGTCCGAAAATGATTCCTTGCTTTGTTGCTGTTCAAAGATCAGATCACGAAACGTGGGGTGCGACTTGATCACTGGCCGAACTCGGGGTGGCTGGGCATTCTTGGGGTGCTCTGAAGAGTTCATCGCAAAATAATGTAGCGTATCTTCTGTGTATTTGTTTGGCGCAATTGAGCTGTCAACAATTGATTTCTCGATAGTACCGGAATGCAGTGCACTCTCAACGATTCGCACAGCCGTTTGCAACGTAGACCTTGAGTCACTGATGTAATCATAGCGGATGTAGACCTGAGCTTCGTGAGCGGCTTGAACAAACTCGAGAGCCATCAAAAGCAGCGCCATCAAATTGCTTTGCACGTAGTTCATACAAACGGTCTGGTACAACGAACCTGAAATCTCCACCATGCAGATAGTCACATCTGCACTGATATCGTCCAGATTTCGAGCGTATTTCCAAAGCGCTCGCTTGATCGAAAGCTTGACCATGGGAAAGAGGAAAATAATGGTCACCTGCGCCCACCAAGGTACCGCGGCAAAACCCACCGACAGGAACAGTAGAAAGTAGAACAACATCATCTGAGTCCCTACGACGGGAATGTATCGCCGCAGTCGATCCCACGCACGAGTGAGCTCGTCCTTGGCGAAAATGTAATTGAAGAGCACAGTGAACATTCCCCATGGTGTAACACCGAGAAACTCACGACACGGGATTGGGAACCGCCACTCGAATGCCCAGATAATCCACCACGACTCGAGACACACGGCCACCCATAACGAGATGAGAGCCACTTTCTTGTGTGTGTACCTTGTGCCGCGATGATTGAGTCCCACCGCCTGCTTACCAGCCAGAAGGAACATGTAAGTCATGACCCCATGAGACAAAATGGATCGAAGGAAGGTCGTGGCATGTCGTTTAGCCCCACCGCGCGGATCGCGCAGCGGAATGCAATCGAGTCCCCATAACGTGAGAGCAGTGGGCAACGGAGTAAATATGATAACTGCGATAACCCGGTAGATACTTGTCTTCTCTTGGTAGGCGTAAAATGCACAAAGCTTTTCAACAGAGTAGCGGCCGAGGTACTGATGCTCCGTCTTGAGTTCATGAAGCCAATGCAAGCGCTTAGCCACTTTGTGTTTGATGGTGTGCAGCAGGTCTAAGTTCATCTCGATGAGCTCGCACCTGTTGTGGTAGTGTCTACTTTCTACCTAGTACTAGTTGTGCTGGCGGTTGCCTGCGTCCTGAACGTCTGGAACACCATCATCGCAAAACTCGTCTTAGGAATCCGGGAATAAAGCTGGTAGAGCTAATGAACGCCAAGGATAATTATGTTGTTCAATATATGCGACAACGTAGTTAACCTCAACGTCCACCCGCTCCACTTGCTCCATTCCTGGATTCCTGAGACTTGTGTTGCCGTTGCACATTATCAGCGAGTTAAGTTTCATTTATTGATGAATCAACCTACTTAGGTGGATCGACCTGTCGTGCTCAATGAATGCATGGTCTCACTATCAACGACAAACTACCACGCACCAACAAGCGCAGCTTAAACTTCACCCAACGGGTCCTTCTGCTGGGTGTGAAGCTGTTTGGCGATCTTGCGGCGGTGGAAGAAACCACCTCCAACGAGTGCGAGCCCTGCAATGATCCCGACGACAAGCACGGGGATCACCGACTTCAACAGGTGTTGGATCAATTGGTAGTAGTCCACTGAAGAACTACTGATTGTGGCGCTCTCTTCGCACCAATACGCAGGGAATATGATCTCGGCCTCGAGGTGGGGCCACAGAACGTCAGACATCGGCACTGACTCGTTCAGGGCTGAGTATGAGAGAGCGTACGATGCCATCAGCCGCTTGTGCGCCACCATAGTTTTGCCCGTACCGGCTTCCACGTCAATGTAAGTCACATACTTGTCAACGTACTCCGGCTTAAGATCCTCCGCTCCATACATCGTGTCGTTTGACGCTACCACACCGTCAGTCATTGTGACTTTGGCTGCGTCAAGGAGCGACGTGTTGCCGTAAATGTAAAGCGGGTAGGACACGTAGGCCAGAAACCCTGCCGAGAACGCCAGCGGCTGGACCCCATCTACAGGCCAACCGGTACCCTTGGCATTATTATGCTCCGAGTTAGCCAGCAGGTCGTTTGGTGGACTGAAGCGATGTAAAGTGATGCCTTCATAATTGATCTTGGCCCCGGTAGAGTATAGCGTCACGTTCTGCTTGCCTTCGTCTAAGTACATATCTGATAGCGTCTGTGCGAGCGTGTCGTCAAAGCCCGTGATACCAGCACCGCTAGGCTTGATACTGGTGGCATCATTGCCCTGGACGACACTACAAGTGAGGTTGGACGTAGGGTTCACACAGTTCCCGTAGTTGTTAAACGCAATGATCTCCGATAGTGTTGGGTTGCGACGTTCTTCGCCGAGAGTAGTGATCCATAGCGCTGTCGACGTGTAGCCGTTAAACTCGATGTAGTCAAGAATCTCTGTGTTATCGGCACACCCCGTGATCTGGATGTACGTTTCCAGATCGTCAGCCGAAGGAGGCGTCTTCGAGAAGTCCAGTCCCGAGTCCTCAGCAATTCCCGGCAGCGGCGCAGCACAAAGACCAAAGGCCTCGCACAGTCCACACGTGTTCTCCCTGAACGTCGTGGCTTCTTCCGCACCATACTCCTCCGCGTAGATTTCCTCGATGATACCACACGTGACGTTATTGATAGCAACAACGCTCGCACCCAATGCGCACTGCTTGCACTCGTACCAAATACCAAGGCAGGCGTCACCCTCGCAACTTGCACACTTCTCATCCCATCCGTTCGTAACATTGCAGCTCGTGACGTACTCACTGCCAAGACCAAGACCAGCCAGCAGACTCGGGTACCCGAGGGCCCACTGCGAAGCTGACCGCGTCACAAAGAGTCCGTTGTAGACGAACCCTGACAGGTCCAAGTCGGCGATAGCTTCCGGGCCCGTGGCTAAGAAGGTCAACACAGTGCCTCCACTCGCAACAGTTTTCATCGCGACAGGATCAAGCGAGTTGAGGCCGTTGACCCAGCGCATCATTTGCGGGCCGTAGTTTGCAATGGCGTCGGCAATTACCGTCTCATTCGTGGAGAACGAGCCAGCAGCAAGTTTCGTGAGGAAAGCCTCCTCGCCCCCCGCTTGGGCGATGACGTTCAAGTACCCGACATCGAAGCCCGTGAACTTGTCCGAGTCGGAACACTCGTCGCAGCTCAGCGATTCCTCGAACGTATGGTATGTGTAGGACTTGTAGCTCACCCGAGCGCCGTCGTCCAGGAATTTGATGTTGATCTTGATTTCTCGGCGGCGGAAGACGTAGGGTCCCACCTCATCCAGCTGCAGCTTGGAGGCCTCACCAGCCAGATACGCCTCTGCGTTCGAGGCGTTGAACAAGTACATTGAGTAGTAGTACGGGTTGCAGTCATTGCAGTCTCCGTACGCGTCATAGTAGGACTCCTCTTCAGCACCAGAAGCATCGCATACCACGACTCCATCCTTGACCTTGCTGTTGATGAGAGGCGGCAACGCGGCTCCGTAAATGATGGCGATCACGGTTAGGAACACCCCCGACACGATCAAGACGAGACCCAGTCTGCGCAGACCACAGCAGGCCGCTCTTGGGGTCTTCGATTGCGACGTATTCAAGTCTGCCGCTAATGGTGTTGCGATGCTGCAGAAATGTTCACCACTCTTTGAGCTCGGTTCCTCACAGAGCTATCAAGGAAAACCTCAGAATCAGGAAATGGCCGCACCTCTTCTCGTAATCGTTGGTGGGGGATTCGTTCATAGCACCCGAGCAAAGCTTGATTTACGAAGTTACTTGTGCTTGAGCTGGAGCTTGGCAGCAGGAGGAAAAAGCAAAAGTGGACCTTACGACTTGAAGTCACGTCGATTGGTCTCCACTCGCCTTGCAGGTCGTCGCCCGACTAATCACCCTAGCAGACATGTGTGGTACAGGGATCAGAACGACGTAGTACAGTCACGTTGAAGTGAGACGTTGGGCTTCCCGTCAGAAGATCGATACAGTCTGCAGAGCAAAGTCACGTCTTTGACGTTTACTGTCACGCTTTGTACGGGTCTGGAGTCTGAAGCAGCGCGTCCCAGTCAAACTTGAACGTGATGTCGATGTCTTGGTGCATCGTCGACGAGTTGAGGATGGTGATGAAGCAGCCGATGAGTTTGCCCTGTAGTGTCATAACGTAGGTCTCGAGCAGAAACGCAAGCTGGTAAAGCGCCGAAATGCCGTACCTCTTCTTGATGAAGAAGTAGACTGAGATGAACGAGACCATCTCTAGCATAGCGTACAGCACCGACGTGCCGACCTCGAGCACCATGGCGCTGTAGCTCATGTTCATAAGAATGATGTTGTACTTGGCATTCGGGAGGTGCCACAATCCGCCAATGCACGCAGCGTATAGTAGCGGCATGAATATCTCCATGTACTCAACAAAGAGTAGCACCTCCGCCGAGAACAGCAGCTGAAGTGTTTGTTCCAGAATGCGAGCCTGGTCCTTTCGCTTTATCACAATGTCATCAATCACAACGCCGTCGATGCCGCGCACTTCAATTCCTCGGTGTCCGAAGATGCGATCATCCTCGTCCGTAGGAAGTCGACTGGTCCGTGGTGTTAATGCGTCAGAAATGGCTGAACTGCCGGTGATACTCGTTCGTCGACCAAGGCGAGGCACGATTGACCGGCTTGACTTTCTCTTGAGCAACTGGGCGTTTGAGGAACTCTTGCGCCGAATAATTGGTCTCGGTGACAGCCCTTCCCCAACATCAACGAACTGCATATCAGTGAGTGATCCCCGATGACCTTGCGCGGTCGACAAACGCTGGCTTTGAGATCCTGTGACATCGTTTGTGTCCACTAGCGAGGATCGAGCAGTACCCACTGCTGAGGCACGGTTGGTCTCTCCAATTGAACCACGATGTGTGAGGCCGGGTGAATCTTGCAGCTTGTGGGCGATATAAGTAACCTCAGGGGCCATAGGAAGCTCGGACTCGAGCTCAGCGTTCGTCATGCCTTGTTGAACTGCATGTACCTGCCCGAAGTCAAGTAGACGACGAGCTTTTCCTTTGCGGATCACTGTCGCATTCATGTACACGGATGTAGCCGTCTCTCGTGAAATATTGACTCCACCTTTGGAGATTGCTGGGGAGCTCTCTGAGCTATTGCGTCGAGCTACTCTGCCTCTTCGCTTGTCGTTTTTGTGTTGATCCGCAGAGTATTGCTTTTCGCGGCGGCGGCTATCAGCACGGCGTCTTTTTCGGATCCAAGATCTGCCTTTTGTCAGTAGCCTGGCCAGGAGTTCTGCGAACGACTCGTTCATTTGTTCGGCCTCGAATGACATTTCACGTTGAACAGACGTGGCCTTGTTGGTGACAGGGCGGACTTTTGGTGGGCTAGTGCTAATTGGCTTTGCATCGTTAACAGAAACCGCAGACGAGCTGCGCGAACTTCGAGCTGAGGCACGCTTGTGGGGGGCCGAGACTTTGACTCTCATGTCTATATCACCAGTGAAGAGTGCACACTCGACAATCTTAATTGAGGTTTGCAGAGTGGTTTTAGAGTCTCCCATGTAGTCCTGGTTCATGTACGCCTTAGCCTCGAATGCAGCTTGCAAGAAATCTATAATCATTATGATCAGCGCGAGCATGTTGTTCTGCACGTACTGCATACATACTGTCTGATACAGGGACCCCGAGATTTCAACCATGCAAATGGTAACATCCGCACTGATATCATCCAAGTTGCGTGCGTATTTCCACAGTGCTCGTTTAATAGCGAGTTTTATTCCAGGAAAAACTAAGATCATTCCGACCTGAGCTTGTAGCGGAACAGCAGCAAACCCTACTGACAAAAGAAGTAGAAAGTAGAAAAGCACGAGCTGAGTGCCAACGACAGCGATATATCGCTTTAAACGACCCACAACGCGTGAAATATCCTTCTTGGCAAATATGTAGTTGAAGAGCACGGTCAAAATCCCCCACGGCGTCACACCTGTGAATTCACGAAACGGAGTCGGAAATCTCCAAGCGAAAGCCCAGATAACACAGTAGACTTCAAGGCACGCAGCCACACAACAAGATATTATCGCTGTTTTCTTGTGCGTGTAGTTAGAGTTCTTGGCCGTGAGACCCAAGGCCTGCTTTCCTGCCATCAGGAACATGTAAGTCATCACTGTATGCGAGAACATTGACCGGAGAAACGTCGTTGCGTGGTGTATTGCACCACCACGAGGGTCTCGTAGCGGCATGCAGTCTAGGAGCCACAAAGTCATAATTGTCGGTAGTGGAGTGAACACGATGACAGCTACCACCCGATAGACACTAGTCTTCTGCTGATATTCGTTAAAGGCGCAGAGTTTCTCGATCGAATAACGCCCAAGGTATTGGTGCTCAGTCTTGATTTCGTGTAGGTGTTCGAGCCATTCCTTGACGAGTTCCAGTGGGGAACACTTCATCCTATTGCTTAAGCGAGGCCGACCGAATGTGGTCAGGTCCGAGAACCCGATGTATTTTGGTCTCCAGTGGAGACTATCCCCAGACTCGACGAAGGAGACAGGGCTCGGTGGTTCGCGGTTACGACGTCTGAGGGTTTAGATAGCATTAGAACGATGTTTTGAATCTGAGCTCGACGGCAGTTTTGTCTGCAAAACAGTCCTCAGATAGAATACCTATGATTCACTAGTCCTCTTTGTTAGATAGACGCTACCCTGTTTGATAGTGCCTGCGATATGATACAACTACGGTATAAATGGCACCATCACACGTGAATCTATGCAGCGTGGCTTACTATTGGTTCTCGCGTATTCGCGTATTACCATGCAGCAGAGAAGGCTCGTGCGCTGCGGGATCGCAAGAGAACACGCACTGCTTCACTTGGAATCACAATTTATTTCGCAAATTGCTCTCGTCTATCTACGCATCAGGGCTCGCACCAGTTCACTGGCCGCCTCATCGCCCTCAAGTCGCACTTCGGCCAGCACTTGATCCACGCTCACCTCTGTCGAGTCGATAATGTAGTATCACCAAATTCGGAAATCGTGCTTTTGTTCGGATATTGGTATTTTCCCTAGTAGCCACTCTAGTTAGTTGGCTATCAGTATGCAATAGGATATTTTTCTGATCGCAGTATAAAATGCATATTTATCCAGTGGTGGCACCACCACTGTATCAGTTGTGCGCTATCACCCTGAAAGCTTACTATCAAGCTTAGGGGTCTACAGTACTGATAAATAGATTATGAGCAATATATTGCAATTTAATATTTATTGAATCCAATATCTGTCAGCAATCGTTTGCCTCCTTGATGTTGACGTTTCCGCAGCATCGAGACGGTGATCGATTCGAATACGCTTCCTCTGAATAATGGGTCCGGCTGAGCGGGGGGCTTGGAACTCTCAATTCCATCTTTGCTCGCGTTTACCAAACCGCTGCTCAACTTTCCTGCACTGATGGAGTTGCTTTGGGAAGTTTACCATGCAATCATCGCCGTATGTAATACTTAAGTACATGTACACCATTTCAAGGTCAAATTCAGAGAAGTCAAAATCAAAACAAGAACGGCCAAAATCAAAACAATAATACCTGCAATCCCGTATATCTCGACCATCCAATAACCTTTGCAAATTATAAGTGTCGTCTATGAGCCTACGAGCATGTCGTTTCTCGTCCAATGCAGCAGCGTGAAATGATAAGGTGTGAGCTGCTAGCACGGTGCGCTGCTTTCGTCTGGTTCGGTGGGACGCGTAGGATTTCGTTGAGCCTCGCAACAAGAGCCCAGCCTTTGAGGTTCTGCGCGGCAGTGAGGATCCGCTGGCGTACGTCGAGAGTACTGTCGATATGGCATCGCAAAAAGCGGAATGAGCGCGGTGGCCGCGATATTCGCGCGGAGTAGTTAATGGTTGAGAGCGAAGATGCTTTGCGAGCACGCGCGAAAATGGCCTGCTCAAGATGTTGACTGATGTATTATCAAATTAGAAAGGGGTTAACAACTTGACCTTGGCTGCTCTCAATTTGAAGCACGGGCTCTCTCAATTTGACCTTGAAATGGTGTACGTGTATCTGCTTCGTCCACGACATGACCCGAGCGGGAAACGGAGCTCGAGGTACCCAAAACTCAGAAATGTGAAACTGAAATAGGCTCGTACCTAACAATCCAGAATACCCGATGATCGGTTTGACGGTTATTTTTCCACTTCATCGGCTAAACTGAAAAGGTCGGCTACTAACTCGCGACGATAGTCAGGGTTTTTCTTTTTCTTACGCATTCGCCTTCAAATTGACGACGATAAACCTGACCAGAAGCGCACAGTACTAGACGATTTTGTTAACCTAAAGGATCTAGGCATAATTAATAAAGAGCGCAGTCAAATTGGAAGCATCTGGGTTCAAATATTACAATGAAGTTGGCGTCTACAGCAATGTCAAACGCTGTGCGCAATATTGCGGTAGTGGAAGACCAGCCTCAGAAACGTTCCGCCACCACGCCAACGGTCAGAGATGAAAGCTTTTATTCCAACAAAATTATTGCCTCTAGAAGATTGTCAATTATTTGTCGAGAGAACCGCTCGTGTGCTCCTTACTATAGACATTCTAGTTGAATACTGTACACGTATTAATACTACTGTACTATTAAAACGAGCCTATTTAAGTTTCCCATTTTATATTTTTGGGTACCTCGAGCTGCACAGATTTTCCCGGCCCGAATCTTCGTGACACGCGCGCCTCTAGCACTTCCAAAGCCTCGTCACTGACGACGTCAGCCTTCATTGTAGAAATATCTTTCATTTTTAGACGCATGTAATCTAATTTTGCCCCCCAATAGGTGGGGGGCAATATTTGATTTTTAGTGGTGATTTTATGCTTGAAATGACCACCATATTTTTAATGTCCGGTGGTCATTCCATTTCTAGAAATCGTTCACCTGTTTAGGTTGACCATTTTCGAAATAACCGACCATTTCTCGAAGAGTCGCCCCAGCACATTTCCCTTTAGCCTACAATTTTCGACCAATGATGGTCAGGGCAAACGGTCGGCCAGTTTATATCTGACTGGGGTATTTTGCTGAGCACCTGATCATTTTGGCAGCACCGGCATGTGATAATTTAGTGCCATCTTTTAATTTCGACCCCCCTAATCGTGGCGTTATTGGCATGTCTATTGTCAAACCAAATACGGATTTGCTTCACATAAATACTTTTAGGCTGCTCAGCTGGTCCAAAGAGCTCTGATTGGGCCAGATCTGTTACCGGTATCAAAGAATTGTGCGCTAACTCACAGAGTCAGACCCGGCAGTTTCGGCTTTCCCCAATATAGTACTGTACCGACGGATCGCAAGTACCTCCCCTCCCAAAAAGATAAATTCCGCCCAGACGGTTTAACCCATGCCAACGGCAACTTCTGCCCGGTTATCAGGCCACAGTGCAAGACCATTCCGGTAAACTCATCAAAGATGAGTGGTGTGGTGCCAGTGGCTCCCGCGTTCAGTGGTGGCAACTTGCCACCACTGAACGCGACTTCAACCTGCTCCACGCGATCCTGCTGCAGCGACACGCAATGTTCACAGAAGCACCGTACATGTGTACTGTACATCTGCTTCGAGCAGTTGACGCTCGGGCGGAAAAGCCCGCCCGTATACCGGGCTCGTCACATCACTACAGAACCACGAAGCGCAAGTTGAAAGGAAAAACAATGAATTCGCACCCACGATGACTAGCGCAGACATAACTGGCTACGCGTTAATGTACACCATTTCATTCATACCCAGGATGAAGCTGTCGAACGAAGTCGTCGTCGTACGAAGCTCCTGCGAAGCGATCGACCCGCTATCCATGGACGTTGAAGTGGCAAAACCACGCACAGCGCAGCGCGCGTGCTTGCTGCAACCGTAACCGCCCCGCTATTTTAACCAACCCGTTCTGGCACCGCGCTGCCCACTGTGTCGATCACTTTCGATTACACCTCACAGCACCCACCCCGTCTTCCTCTGCAGCAATGTGCAACATGATGATGCAGCGCGCCCTGCCTTCGTTCATCGAGGCCCCAACAAAGTCGCTCTCCCTACCGGCACTCAACTGCACGACACGGCGGCACCCGTTTGCTACAACCACCCCCTCCGAGCGCTACTCGCGACGCGCAGACCGCGTCTCGTTCCAGAGTGAGACCTTCCGAGTGCGCACACAAGCCAAGATCTCGGAACTCGTGCGTACAGCCTCGAGTGACGTCTGCAGCAACAATACGCTGCTCGCCAAGAAGGCACTCAAGTACCGGCGCGTGCTGGAGCGCCAGTCGTTTGCAACAGCTACTGCTGTGCAGTGCTGACTCAAACAGTGCTGGGTACGCCGCAATGGTGCAGACCATGGGTGCTATTTATTCTCCTGCCGCCAAAGGAAAGCAGCCTCTATAGACTTGTATGTAGCACAATATTTCTATACAATATACATCAATTGTTTATCCAACTTGAGCCACCATGAATGGCAGCACAGTTAAATTTCCATCTGAAGACGACACAAGCAACATCCACCGAAATGTATAAAATCATACTGTAGTACATGTAGCATCAATAATAAATTAGTGCTAAGCGACTTTCACAGGGTAAGAAAACAGGGAAGCAGGACGAAATTGGGAACTCCAAATAAATCTCGGAAATTTGTTTTCCTTCCTTATGGGGGGTCCTCAAGGGAAATTGGAGGCCCACAAAGCTGGGAAAATAATTTTCTGAGAACAGGAGGCGATGTATGACCACATTCTCCGATGATAGCAAAAGGGTTGACCAAGAAAGTGTTGGCAGCGGGTGTGATGGAGCTGGCGGCATGGGAGAGCGAGCGGATGGTGGCACACCTCACAAGACATGTGAAACGGTCCCTGTGTGCGCTGTAGATGCTAATGGTACTGCAGAGGACGACATGCTCCTATTTTGCTTCAGGGTACGACAATGGTCATGACAGAGGTTGGTGGCGGAGCTGCGTATATCGCCTTCCTGTGAAGCCTCTAGTATATTCGAAGTTCTTTGCCTGAGAAGCGGAAATTGCCCAGAGCATCCAGCATTGTCGACAAAAACGCAGGCTGGGCATTCAGGGTTGGACAGAACTGCAGCTCGGAGTAGCACTAAAAATGTGCTTGGAGGAACATCTCGGCGCCATCAAACCCGTCTTTGCTTAGATAGCCTCTTAGTTTCACTGCCACACGTTTTGGCCAGTCGGTCGAAAGCCACGATGCCCAAACCTAGTGTGTTCGCCACCTAATTTAGCGTCCCGCACCCCACCAGTGATTCAATCCGCCGGAGCGCCAGTTGGACAGGAACACTGCCAAACTGACTCCCACCCCGCCATGGCATTCTCCCCCGCTCCGTCATCCCCCGCCGCGGCCGGCAGCATGCTCAAGCGCCCGGCGTCGGCGTCGGCGCCGGCGTCGCCCTCGGCGGCCAAGAAGAAGCGGCGCTCGCAGCCCATGGGCAACCTGACGAACCTGCAGAAGCGGCAGCTGTGCATCAAGTTCTCGCAGGTCAAGATGACGCAGCAGGAGCTGTGCCAGTGGGCCAAGCGCGAGTTCCAGCTCGCGCACCTGCCGCACCAGTCCACGATCTCCAAGATCCTGGCGCGCTCCGAGGAGCTCACGCAGATGGCGCCGCGCGACCTCTCGGCGCGCCGCAAGGGGCTCGTCACGCACCCGGAGCTGGACACGGCGCTCTGCAACTGGGTGCTCTGCGCGCGCCACAACGGGCTCAAGATCTCGGGCGACATCATCAAGAGCCAGGCGCGCGCGCTCGCGGCGCAGCTCGGCATCGCCTCCACCATGAGCTTCTCCAACGGATGGCTCGGCGGCTTCAAGAAGCGCTACAACATCCGCCTCGGCAGCGCCGCGGCCGCCGTGGACGGCGTCGGCGCCATGCCCAGCAGCATCGGCTCGCTGGAGCAGCTGCAGGAGACCGCGCGCCTCTACGACCCGCGCGACGTCTACTGCATGCAGGAGACCGGGCTCTACTACCAATTGTCGCCCGAGAAGCCCGCGGGCAGGGGCCGCGCCGCCAGGAAGGAGAGCTGCGGCGAGCGGCTCACGGTCGTCTTCGCCGTCAACGCCGACGCCAGCGACAAGACCGAGCCCATGTTCATCGGCCCCGGCCGCCTGCCGCAGCCCACGGAGGAGCTGGACGCCGACTCGCGCCACTTCTACTACCAGAACAACAAGCGCGCGTGGATGACGCCCGTCATGTTCCAGGACTACGTCTCGGCGCTCGACACGAGGATGCGCGACGAGGGGCGCATCGTGCTGCTGCTGGTCTCGCCTGCGCCTTCGCACGTCACGCTCGGGCTGGAGCTGACCAACGTGCGGCTGGAGGTTCTGCCGCCGACGCTGGACCCGCTGCCGATGGCGATGCCAGTGCCCGTTGCAGTCAGCGCAGAGGAAAGCGCCAATCTGGCGGCGGCCTCGGAATCCATTGCAGCTGCCGGTGTCAGCGATACGCCGATGGCCGATGCCGACCAGTCTCTCGCGGATTCGGTTGGCTCGCAGCAGGAAACTACGACAAAGATGCAGCCCGGGCCCGAGGTTCAGCCGCCGTCGGTCGCCGATATCAGCAGCTCTGCAGCGATGGCGAATATGGCGGCCACCATGGCGGCGGCGACAATGTTGCAGCCGCTGGACGCAGGACTCATCACGGCGTTTAAGCGCCGATATCGGCGTTACCACATGCTGTACGCGCTGGACCGATATGAAGCTGGGCGGCAAGATGTTTTCCATGTAGACCAGTTGCAGGCGATGCGCTGGACGCGCCACTGCTGGAAGCAGGAGCTGCCGGAGGAGATCGTTCGCAAGTGCTGGAGCGGGCTAGAGATCTTCTCGCCCAAGCTGTCCCCTGAAACGCTGGCGGCGTTCGACTCAATCGAGGAGGAGATCGACAAGGAGATCTGCGATACCGTGTCAGCGCTTGACATCCTGCGACCGCTCCCTATCGATGAGTTTGTGAGCCCGCGCGATGAAAACACCGGAATTCACTGCGCCGGTCTGGAGGAGACTGACTTTATGTTCACTGTACCGGACAACTCGGGAGCGGAAGTGAAGCATAGTGCGAAAAAGGCATCGCCCAGTAATGCCGATGTGGCTAAGCAGCAAGCATTTGTTCCGAACGAGCTGACGCCGCGCTTACAGGAGCTGCATGCTCGCATTGAAGCATCCGCGTCGTCTGCTGCTGCTGTTGCGGCTGCATCAGCGCTGTCGCTGACGACAAGCATGAATGGCGTTTCTGGGGACGGTGCAGTTGCACTTCCGTCGTCTGTCGGATCGGCGGAGGAGGCGCTGGGCTTGTCGACCTCAAACGCTGCCAAGCTTTCGGACAGCCCTGCGACCAACGAACAGCTAATCGAGTGTTTCAAGATGCTGCTGCCCGAGCTGGACCGACTGCGGTTCGATGACCACACGAAGAAGAGCATCCGCACTACCTTCCGCAAGCTGAAGGAGACGGTCGAGCAGCAAGCGCTGGACCGCAAGCGCGGCGCCCTAAAGAAGCCACTGCCTTCGCCTCAGTCGCAGCAGCAGTTCCAGCAGGCGATGGCTCAGCAGCAGCACTCGCTGCAAGAGCTCCAGCAGCTCCAGCAGCAGCAGATTCAGCAGATGCAGCAGCAGCTCATGATGCAGTCCGACCAGCAGGCCATGGCAATGGCGCAGGCGTCGCAGATAGGAGAGAACACGGTCTTGTAGTTAGGCGGCCGTGGCGTTAGTGAAGAAAACCCAGAAATCGTTTCGAGCGTTGCAGTCGCTGCGGTGCATATCGGATCCCGTACGCTGACCAACTCCCTGCAAGTACAAGTGCGTTTTCACGTGCTCGCTGACGAGTTTTAAGGTTACGCGCGGAGCTGTTTCCAGGAACTGCGGCGGGTGCGACGCAGCTCGTGCCCGCCGCATCGCAGCAGTAATGGCGACTTCCGTGCGGTGCGCGGGGGCCACACGACGCGGCAGCTTTCGTCCAGCGCTCCACCGGCCGAAGCCATGCCAGCGGCGTGGCACACACAGCCGCACGTCTCACGTGGTGATCCGGGCGCTGCGCTTGACAAACGCCGCAGCGACTTAAGGCCGCGGACAGGCCCGCGCCGCGCGTGGTCGGTTGCACTTGAGGCGAGTTAGTTACTCGGCCGCAAGCATGTCGTTTCGGGGCTGCGTCCCACGTGCGGCTGGCTTTCTCTGGTGCCAGCAGCGTTCTGGGGCTGCGCAGCGAAGGACGAGCCCCGCTTGACTCTCGTCGGTGGCGGCGCGGCGACGGACGCGCAGTCCGTTTAGCGCCGCTGGAGGGTGGCGGCGGCCAGAGAGAAACGAGCGGCCAAAGGCGCAGAGCATCGAACGCACCTGCTCGCAGACATGGTTCGGCTTGCGCGATGGCGTCTGGTCCTCGCGGCGGCGATGACGCTCACGGTGATCTCGTCGCCCGTGGCGGCGCAGGATCTTGGCACCGTGACGGCGGCGACCCCGGAGGCGACGGCCGCCGCGCCGGTGGCGACCGAAGCAGCGACGTCGGCCCCCGAAGCCACCGCCACCGCGGCGGCGGCGGTGGCGGCCGAAGTAGTCACCGAAGCACCTCCTGCTGCCACGGAGGCAGCGGCTCCGGCCGCGACGGAAGCTGCGACTACTTCCGCGCCGGCTTCAACCCCCACGGCGACAACTGAAGCAGCCACAACAGCTGCGCCCATGTCGGCGCCGGAGAGCACTGAAAGCACTTCCAGTGCAGCTGGCAGCAGCACGACGCAAACGCCTACGTCGGCGCCATCCGCAGCAGAAGTAGCCTCGGAATCGAATGCGACGGTGCTTCAGGATACGACTTCATCGCATAGCAGTCTGCGCAACAGCGAAACGGGAAGCAATGCGTCCTCGTTGTCGTCGGCGTCCAAAAGCGCGGATGCAACTAGCCACGGCACGCTCAACGGATCGTCCTCCACCAAGACTCTCGTAATCTGCTTGCTTGGTGGCGTCGGCCTGACAATCATCGTGAGTCTCCTCTTCGTTGTCTGGAGAAGCCAAAAGCGCGAGAACCCCGACCTGGGCACGCCGACCCAGTCGGACACCGCCACGATCACGTTCCCATCCCCCGCGATGCCCTCGATCGTCGCACCCACGGCTCAGGACTTGACAGCCTGGAAAACGAATGGCCCGAGTTTCGCATCTCAAGACCTGCCGCTCGACGAGAGCTTTCGTGCCAAGCTGAATGCTTCCACACGATTGTCCGCCGAGTACGATCTATCCAGCCAGTCATCGCAGATCACCAGTTTGCCCCCACGAGGCACCACCAGGCAGACACCGAAGCACCACCGAGGCACGAATGCGTCCTCAGAACAGAGCTTCAGCGTCCGCGGCTACTCCGAGCTATCAGCGCTGCGCGCTGGTGACTCGGAAACCGCCGCCATGGCATTCGGCAGGTACTCCATGAACGACAGGTATTCCACAAGCGAGCGATACTCGACGAACGACAGATACTCGACTTCTTCACGGCTTTCAAGCGACCCTGGACGCAGCAACTCCGGATTGTTCCAGAACCAGGTGCCCAAGAGCCTTGATATGCACCGCTTCTCGTCTACATCGTCGACGACCTCCTCCATCGTGGCGAGAAAACATAATCCTGTGTCGTTCATCAACCATGACCTTACACAGACGCCTACCGCGGACGCCCCTGTCACCACGGAGAGCACAACCTCGCGAACCGATGTCCCGGACTGGTATAGCGTCATTGAGTCTCCTACGGACAACGACCGATACACTGCATCATCGCTCGACAGCGACAACATCAGCGACGAGCGGGCGTCGTTCGAGCTGTAAAACAGCAGCACCACCAACGCCAGAAGGCTGTATGACTGGCATATTTAGAGCAGCCCACCCGGAAGCAGGGTACACGGGTCCTTAGCCAACAGCTGAGGCACACAACAAACTCAACAAGCTCTCGTTGTTCGAGAGGAATCAGTGTAAACAATAGAGATGATATCGTATGAGGTAGTCCCAAAGCCGAGTGGTTGTTGCTGTATCACTCCACCTTTATCCACACAGGCTATTAGTGCTCCGTCCGAAGGGAGCCTTTGCTAAGAAACGGGGGCGCGCTGCCGCTCCTTGTCGTCATCGCGCTTCTTGTACTGCTTCTTCGCGAGAGGCTTCGCGCGTACCTCTAGCACGGCACCGGACGGCAGGTCAGCAAGGCGGTACGGCCCGTATTGTACGCGGATTAGCCGCTTCACCACCAGCCGCACGTGAGCCAGCGCCTTTCGGACCTCACGGTTCTGCCAGAGCGAAGTAGCAAGGGAGATTTAGAACAAATGACCCGCACCAACACCCGACCTAGCACCACGCACCTTGCCCTCCGTGACTTTCACCTGCAACCACGAGTCCTTCTTGTCGGTGGACTGCACCGTCACCTTGATGGGTCGGTACTTGATGCCGTCCACCAGCGGTCCTCGCTGGAGCTCCTGCAACTTGGACTCCGCCACGTTGCCGCGCACTAGAGCGCGGTACACGCGCGCCACCTCCGTCTTGGGGTGCTCCAGCTCCCTCGCGTAGTCGCCGTCGTTGGTGAACAGCAGCAGACCCTCCGTGTTGAAGTCGAGTCGGCCCTGCAAGCGCAGCACAAGTCCTCAGCACCCGGCCATCGCTCCCCACTCAGCACGGAAGAGAGCCCTCCTACCACCGGCATCATGTGCTGCGTGAGTCCCATGACTCGCAGTCGGTCGAAGATCGTGGCGCGGCCCTGCGGGTCGCTGCTCGTCACCAGTTCCTGCGGCACCGATCAACACGTCGCAGTGAGTTCCTGCACCGTCGTCCTCCCGTGCGGCAGCCGCCAGCGATCGCACCCCCTTCATCTTGTGGGCCATCCAGACTTTGACCTTCTGCGTCTTGGAGAGCACGCGGCCGTCCACGGCCACGACGTCCTTGTCCAGGGCCACGACGGTGGCCACGTCCGCCACCACGCGGCCGTTGACCGTCACGTCGAAGCTCTGGATGCGCTTCTCGGCCTCGCGCCGCGAGCACAGGCCCGACATGGCGATGCGCTTGGCCAACCGGACGGCGGGTGCGGTGGAGGCGGCCACAGCTTCGGCCGCGTCCGTCTCTGAGGCGGCGTCCGCAGCTCTGGGGGCCGCCGCCTTGAGCGCCCTGGGCGCGGCCTGCGCGCGCGCGCGTGGGGCCTCGGGCCGCGTGAACTTCTTGATGGTGAGCGCGCCGCGGCGCTGGCCCGCGAGCGCGGAGGACGTCGGCAGCAGCCGCCGCGCGAGCAGCTCCATCCGCATCATGGTCTGCAGCTTGTCTTCTGGCTCGGCAATAGCGTCGCGGGGGTTGATTGGTCCAGGGAGAGGACCAAATAGCTATTATAGCTAGATAATATCTTTCCCGGCCCCAAATGGCTACAGCTTGTCTCCTGACTCGGGCAACAGCGCCGCGGGTCGTGATTGGCCTATTGGAGAAGACCAAATAGGTAGCCCGGCGGACCAAATAGGTAGCCCGGCGGACCAAATAGTCAGCCGGGCGAGCACCCCAGATACCAATTCCTTTGCTACGTGGCGAGTGACCCGACCGACCGGCGGCAATGAGCGCGATGCTGCAGCAGCAGGTGGACGACGTCAAGCGGCTGTGGGCCAACAAGCGGCAGCTCGCCCACCAGGGCCTGAACCTGGCCATGGTGGTGCTCACGGCGCTCATGATCTGGAAGGGGCTCATGGCCTACACGCAGAGCGAGTCGCCCGTCGTGGTGGTGCTCAGCGGCAGCATGGAGCCGGCCTTCCAGCGCGGCGACATCCTGTACCTGGACAACACGGTGCGTGCTGCGCCGCTCTGTCGCCACTTGAAAGGGTCGCGGGACTGAGCTCTGGCTGCTGTGCTGGGACGCGCGCAGAAGCCGCAGCTCGAGATCGGAGACATCGTCGTGTACAAGGTCAAGGGCCGAGACATCCCCATCGTGCACCGCGTGCTGGAGCTGCACGAGCGGTGAGTGCAGCAGCTGACGGGGGCTGCGGCCTCGACGTGGAGCCTTGCACCTAACGTTGATGCCGTCTGCAGGGCCACCGACGGAAACCAGGTGTACCTCACCAAGGGCGACAACAACAACGTGGACGACCGGTGCGGCGGCTACAACTGACGCTGAGCAGCAACAGACTCGCAGCTGACAGTGTTGATGTTCGTGTTGCTCTGTGCAGTGGTCTCTACGCCTACGGCCAGTCGTGGCTCGAGCGCGAGGACATCGTGGGCATCGCCAGAGCGTGCGTTGCGGCTCTTTCGCTGTTCGGAGGGTCGGAACTCACTGAGCTTGTTATTCGATGCTGTTGCCAGATCGGTCCCTTACGCGGGAATGCTGACGATCTTGCTGAACGACTACCCGATGCTCAAGTACGCCCT
The DNA here is from genome assembly GCA_030267785.1 of Phytophthora fragariaefolia. Lineage (NCBI taxonomy): Eukaryota > Oomycota > Peronosporomycetes > Peronosporales > Peronosporaceae > Phytophthora > Phytophthora fragariaefolia. The sequence goes on along the minus strand of BSXT01000710.1, from coordinate 22,191 downwards.
CGTGGGCGGAATGGCTGTGCTGGTGTTCACTCAAAGGGAGTAGTAGTCACGAGTCGCTGAATTCTACGAAACAACGTGCTATCATAGCACAAGACGAATGTGCGCAAGGCTAGTGTTGTGAAACATCAAATACTCATTTGTCGCTGCATCAGCGCTTCATTTCGAAAGGGGGTGGGTGGGTGGCCTCGTAGATACGATACTACACTCCTTAAACTCATTGTTGCTCGTAAGCGGGGGTTGGCCTCGTGGCAGTCGGCATGCCACCGGAAAGCAACGCACTCATCGGCAGCGCACTGCTGCCAACAGGCCCATTGCTGGAGTGCTCGTGGATGTGGCTCGCCGCATGCCCTGCAGGCGAGTGCGGCTGGGTACCATTGGCCTTGTGTTTCTTTGACTTCTGCTGCTCGACGACATAAATATCTGGCACATCGATGTGGTCGGGCGCAAGGCCGTTCTCGTGGCGCTCCCACGCCATGACGAGACCAGTCTCTAGGTTACGCACCCAGCGCTCGGTGTCGAACAGTGGGCAGTGAAGGCGCTCGTCTTCAAGCCGCCGTCTCAGCTCCCACAGCCGGTCCATGTCGCTGGCCAGCGCCACAGCGAGCTCCTCGTACTCCTTCAGCGAATTCGTGATCAGCTCGCTCATGTTGGCGGCGCGCAGCAGACTTGAGGCCACACGCGTGGCCATTCGGTCCTTTGGCATTGTCACCATCGGGGTCCCGCCCCACAAAATGTCGCACCCGGTCGTGTGTGCATTACACTCGGGCGTATCAAGGAACAGATCCGCCAGGTACCCGCGCTTCAGGTGCTCGTCCTTGGGGGCAACGTCCGTGAAGATGAGTCTCGTCTGGTCCTTGACTCCACGAGCGCGAGCCTCAGCGCGGATGTTGGCCTCTGCAATAGGTGGAAAGCGAAGCAGCCACAGAACCGAGTTGGGCACGCGCTTGAGAATGTTCATCCACGTCGTGAACGTGACAGGGTCAATCTTGTACACTTGGTTGAAATTGCAGAACACAAACTTGTCCTCTGGCACACCGTAGTCGGCACGAGTTGGGCACTTCTCAGTGTCAAGCACGTCGCGTGCAGATTGTTTATGATCATTCACAAAATATGAGTGCGGCATGTTGATCTGCTTCTCCGTGAAGTATCTCCTGTACTCAGGAGGCACAACAGTGGCGTCGCCCACCATGTACTGAATGTAATCAGCACCGAGCGTACCACAGAATCCCATGTAGCTCACTTGGACTGGCGCAGGCTGCAGCGCAAAGATTTCGTTACGAGCGCCCTTCGTGTAGCCGTTGAGGTTGACAAGAACGTGAATGCCGTCGGCGTGAATCATGCGCGCGGCGTCACCGTTTGACAGGGCACAGATATCAACAAAATGCTCGACACTTCCAGAAATTTGCTTGCGCCAAATAGATCCGTCGTCTGGCGACGTGGCGTAGCAAAACACCTCATACTTGCTCTTGTCGTGCATACCGAAAACGCTCTGCATGAGGTGGGCTAACGGGTGGTTACCCAGATCGGATGACACGTAACCGATGCGCAGCCGCTCGGAGGCGCGCTTGCTCTTGAACCGCATGGGAGGGAGATCAACCAGGCTAACGTTCAGCTTCGCACGCTCGGCGTACCGAGTAGAGATATCCTGGAAACGTTGCATCGAGAGCGGATACACCAGCGCGTGGAACGGCTGTACGGAAGGTAGGACGCCGTCCATGCTCAGCTGCTCATCCACGAAACGCTGCAGCGTCTCTGTATCCTGCGCTCGCGACTGCCAGTCGCAGATAAACACCATCGAGTGGAAGTAGTTAGCAAACGCGTCCGGGAAATGTGGGCGCAGTGCCAAGGCCTTGCGGTAGCAAGTAATAGCATCGTCAAGGCGACCGCCATCCTTGTATGCGCTTGCCAAGTTGCTGTAGGCGTCAGGGAACTGCGGCTTCAGACGGATCGCCGTCGAGTAGCACTGGATGGCCTCCTCTAAGCGGCACAAATCCTTGAATACGTTGCCCATGTTGCTGTACGCATCTGCAAAGTTGGGGTCGATAGTGATCGCTTGCTGGTAGTGCGCCAGCGCCTGGTCCAGCTTGCCCTGCTCCTTCAGCACGCTGCCAATGTTGCTGTGGGCGGCCGCGAACTGCGGCAGCAAACGCGCCGCGGTTGTGTAGCAGTGCAGCGCCTCTTTAACGAGCCCCTTGTCCTTGAGAGCATTCCCGAGGTTGTTGTACGCGTGCGGGTGGTCTGGCTTGAGCTGCAGCGCCGTGCGGTAGCACGTCACCGCCTGCTCCAACTGGCCGCATTCGCGCAGAGCATTCCCGAGGTTGTTGTACGCGTCCGGGAAGTTGGGCTCGAGCTGGATCGCGTGTCTGAACGTGTGGATAGCCAAGTCCATCTGCCCCGCGTCGTAGTAGCAGCTGGCCAGGTTGCCGTGGGCGATTGCAAAGTTCGGTCGCACCTGCAGCGCCGATTTGTACGCCTGGATGGCTTCGTCGACCCTGCCGGACTCCTTGAGGGCGTTGCCCAGGTTGCTGTAGGCGTCGGCAAAGTCCGGGGCCAGACGGATGGCCTCTCTGTAGTGGTCGATCGCAGCCTCGAGCTGTCCGTCCTCCTTCAGCAGACCCGCGAGGTTGCTCCAGGCGATGGCGAAGCTGGGTTTGACGCGGATGGCCTGCGAGTAGCAGAGCTTGGCGTCCTCGAGGCGGCCCTGCACCTTGTACAAGTTGCCGAGGTTGCTGTGCGCGTCCACGAGCTGCGGGTCCAGCAGGATGGCCATCTTGTACGTCTCCACGGCCTCGTGGTTCTGGCCGAGCAGCATGTAGCAGTTGGCCAGGTTGTTGTAGGCGTCGCCGAAGCGCGGGTTGAGCTTGATGGCGCGCACGTAGAACTGCACGGCGCCAGCCAGGTCGCCGAGCTCCTTTAGCGCGTTGCCCAAGTTGCCGTAGGCCTCGGCGAAGTCGGGCGCCACGCGGATGCACTGCTGGTTGTAGAAGATGCTCTCCGAGAGGTTCCCGAGCTGGAAGTGCAGCGCGCCGAGCAGCAGCAGGTTGTCGGTGCGGTACGCGTCCGACTCGTAGAGCTGCTCGCACAGGCGCAGCGCCTCCTGGTAGTAGCCGGCCACGTACTGCTGGTGCGCGAGGTTGAAGAGGTCTGCGCGTGCGCGTGCGCGGGCGGGGGACGGGGGAAAGTCAGCGAGCTGCGGGCACAGGGCACAAGAGCGGGGACGTACACGTGAAGCGCTGCGCGCTGGCGTCGCCCAGTGGGTCCGACGCCAAGGCGCCGGGTCCGTGCAGCGGCGCCGGCTGCGTCTGGAACTGGTACGGATACGCCATGGCGGCCAGAGCGGAGCGGAGCGGGCGCGTCGCTGCGGCGAGGGGCGGAACTGGGGAGCGGAGCCGCTGCCTCGGTCGGTCGCCGCTGGGATTGGAAGTGAGGGACCGGGCGCCTCCGCCGCAGCGCCGCAGTGTGCGAGTCTGCGGCCTGCCTGCGGTTCGGTTGCTGGCTGCTGCCCGTACCGTGCCCTGTTGAAGTCCCCGTTTCTTTTTTCGCCCGGCGTGGGGTGGGGGTTGCTCGCTTGAGACGCCGAGCCGGTCGGTCGTTGCCCTGCTCGCTCGCTCGCTCTCTCTTCGCAGCCTCCCACGCGCAGGTAAAATCAGCGCGGGCCGAGACTCGCACAGCGCCAGCATGCGTTGAACAGCAAGCGCGCGCATGCTCGGCTGGCGTCAGTTTTTTCGCCGGCCATGCGCGCCGCGTTCTTAGGCAAAGCCTGGCAGGGGGCAGATGGGAAGCCGAGGCTAGGGGAGTGCGTGGGGCCAACGACAGGGCCCCGGCGGAGCGGCCCCCGCCGTTCTTCATGCAGTACTTAAGTATACTGCAGCCGCCACGTGCGACAACAACAGACCCACCCCGGACAGCGAGCGGCGGGCCATGACAGGCTCGGCACTATGGATACCGCTGCTCGGAGCTACACTGCTCGAGGCTGCAGCGTCCGTCCACGACGCAGTCATCGTCGCAGCCGCCGTCAAGCCAGCCCAGCCCAGTCCTGTCCATCCAGCAGCGACGACGGCTCCGGAACTGCGACGAAATGGTAGCAGGTGAGCCGCCCTAGCCCTAGCGGCTAAAGGCCCAGCACGGATACATCTCGCGGAAACTATCCAGCCGGTGTGGCCAAACTTTGCTGCTGCCTGGGTGCGGGCGGCCCGTGCTGGGCCGGCAGCACGACTCGTCAGCGCCTGGGGGCGCGGCGGATCTGGCTGCGCCGCGACCTCATAGATGCGCTGGAGCAAGCAACTCCCGCCTGGTCTTCCTGCCCGAATCCTGGGCCTGCTTCCCTCTGCTCCTGCGCAAACCGTCGGCTACACTGACTCCTTTCCGGGGACGTCATCGCGCGACATGCCCGCGCACTTCGCCCCCGGACCTGGCGCCGCCGCTGTCTTGCGTTCAGTATGTGGCGGCCGAGATCCGCAGCGGTTAAACTTGTGTACCATACTTGCGGTGCACTGCGCCATGTCGGACAAGTCGGATGCTCGAAGCCATATCGAGTTTGCCGAGGGTAGCCATCTCGCCGCGCGAAAAAGCGGAAAAGGCGAGCGCTTTGTCATACCGGTAATGCGAGCCCGAGTCGGGTGTCAGCCCTGTGGAGGGGAAAGCGAGCGTGCAAGGACAAGTTTGGGAAATATCCCATAAAAAATTTCCGCGCACAAAGGAAACAATCAAGGTGATCGCGCAAGATACATGTATCCCTATCCCGGAGCGTCATGCTATGCGAGAAAGAACGAGTGCCCATTGAGCCCCCGCTGGGGGCAACAGCAGGCATCCAGTGGGCTAATTTGGCGACAGACTGTTTGCATGCTGCCTGCGAGCCATTGCCTGAAGAAGGGAGAGTCCATGGATGTGTTAAATCTCGCCCTGGCTGATGGACAGTGCAGCATCACTACGGAGATATCCTATCTGTGGTGGCTTCCCAAAGGCCGAAGGCCCAGCGCATGCAGAACTCGCAACTGGTTTGCGTGCTACAGATTCCGAAACTAATCGATGCAGCTTTTAGGAATTCGGACAATGTTGCTACTGTCTCCAGCCATCTCGCGGAGCGAGTCGGCTGTCTCTGGTTTCTGCGAGTATGTGCCGTGATATTGGTACATAACTTCAACTTCATCGTGACACTTGCGGGCGCTTCTGCGCAGTGCTGGCACCCTACGGTATCCTAGGCGTAATTAAGTGGCAACTCAATTAAAAAAAAAACATCCTTGTAGTAGGAGAACTCCACCAGCCCGAAGTGGTAACGAGACCACCACGCCGGTCCGACGGATGGCGAATGGCGATATGATCCGCTCGTCCGCCTCTTCCTACTGCAGTACATGTATACTGAAGGACAGTGTAGTAAATAGCTCGCTTGCACGTATGTTGAAGTGAACCTGGTGTGGCGCACACCAGCTCCTTCCACCTCCCCCCTGAAATCGCATACCCCGGAGAAGCCAGCCAGCCCTCGCGCCGACTCGAGCACCGGCAGGCAGCAGCAGCAGCGGCGGACATGGCGCTGCACGACGGACTCGTAAACTGGCCGCTGTTCTTCGGCTGCATCCTCGTGGGCTTCGGCCCGCTGGCCGCGCTCTTCTTCGTGGTGGTGGCCAAGCGCGCGCAGCTCGTGATCCTGGCGCTCAGCGGCGCCTTCGTGTGGCTCGTGGCCATCCTCGTGACGGCGTCGCTGTGGCAGATCCTGCCGCCGCTCAAGACGTCGCTCTCGGCCACGGTGCCCGTGGGCGTCGTGGTGCAGGAGGCCTTCCGCCTGCTCTTCTTCTACCTCTACACGCGCACGGAGCTGGCCGTGAAGCGCGTCACCACGTCCTCGCACCAGCTGCCGCTCAACGACGTCACGTCCTCGCTCGCGGGCGGCGTCGGCTTCTCCGTCATGCACGCGCTGCTCATGTTCGGCAGCCTCATGGGCTCGTCCACGGGCTCGCGCGGCGCCGCCTTCTCGGCCTCGTGCGAGAGCATCCCGCTCGTCTTCTCGGCCGCCATCTCCACGCTCGCGCTCACGGCGCTGGACGTCGCGCTCATGGTCATCGCCTTCGACGGCTACCGCAAGCGCTCGCCGCTGAGCGTCGGCGCCGTCTTCGTCCTCCACATGGGCGTCGCCCTGTCGGTACGTGGCCTGCGGGCTGCCTGCTCGTGGACTGTCGTGTTGATGTGTTGCCTCGTTTTCTTGCTGCTACCGGTAGGCGCTGGCCAACATGAACACCAACGGCTGCTACGTCTCCATCCCGGTGCACTACGCCGGCGCCGCGTTGGCCGGCGCGGGCGCCACGATGGTCGCCTGGCGGTCCAAGAGGCATGCCATGGATAACAAGTAAGCTACCGACTCGAACGAGGTGAGATACAGGCAGCGGCGAGTGTTCGTCCTCACATCAGAAGGAGCCGTCATACAAGGCAGAGCTCTGCGGTTTGCTGCCTAGTTAGTGCCTTGGGTAATGTGTCAGCATCGATTTGTTTTTGTTTTTTGCTTTAGCAAGCCTTAGCTAGTATTTGCATGCTGGTCCGAGGACATGGGAGCAGCAGCTACTGTAGCGCACACATTTGTCTAGGCATTCGAGAGCCGCTGGTCGACCGGCACGTGCTGCCGGCACGCCTCCTTGATCGCCTCCTCGTTCAGCTGCCACACTTGGGTGGCCTTGTGCCAGCGATAGAATTGCTCGATGCCCTGCTCGTACAACATCTCGTAGCCTTGGATGCACAAGGCACCTCCCGCAGCATGCGCGTGCTCCAGCATCGGGGTGATCGGCGGCATGTAGGCTGCGTCCAGCACCACGACCTTGCTGCCGTCAGCACGCGGAGCCACGAGGTGGTCCGGTAGCTGGAAACCCGCCTGCGCCGGAATCGTGCCCACCACCACATCGACTTGAGCAAGTGTGTCAGGGACCAGCTCCGAGAGTGCCTCTGCGTCGAAGCGCGCAGCCACGGCCTGGGCCTTCTCGAGAGTGCGGTTGAAAATGAACAACTTGCCCACACCCAGCTGGCGCATGGCGTAGGACGCAGCCATGGAAGTGCCGCCTGCGCCAACAACGAGTGCTGTCAGCTCTGCAGCTGGCTTCCTCACGCTGAGGGTGGCTAGACGCTTGCTGATCGGACGCAAGATGCCAAGCCAGTCCGTGTTGTCACCCTTCCAGTACGGCACACCGTTGCGGTCCTCGCGCATTATGGTGTTCACCGCGCCAATCGCCTTCGCAGCCGGTGACAATTCGTTCAGGTGCTCCATGATGTCCACCTTCAGCGGAATCGTGACCGAGCCGCCTCCGAAGCTAGTGCCGGGTGTTTGCATACGCTGCACAATCTCCAGCACGTCCGTGGTGTCGTGGAGACCGTAGGTGAAGAGCGATGCCAGCGACGTGGACTCAAAGCCCGCATTGTGCATTGAAGGCGACGGTGATTTCTGGATCGGCGACCCGAACAAGAAGAACTCGCGCGCTAAGAAGCATCAAGCAAGCAAACAAACGCATCAAAAGCAAGAACAGTGAGATAATGCGCATTAACAGAGCACATACATCAAGCGCAGGATTGCGCTGTCACAACTCTACAAATTAGAAATTAGATACCTGGGAGAAGTCCAAGTTGCTTGCGTAGGGTCATGATCTCCGCAATCGAAAGCTGCCCGGGTGCCGCGGCGGCAGGTAGCAGCGCGTGCGTGACCGGCGTGAGAGTACGGTTCAGGACTCGAGTCAGCTTGCCAGCCTCTGTAGTACAGAGCGAAATGATCGGCATCTGATGCTGCCACGCATTCGCAAAGTCCTTGGCCACGCGGTTGACCATCAGTGCATCCTCCGGAGAATAGGCCTTCACAACAACCTTCACGATCTGCACCTTGCCCCGCGAGTAGCACTCGTGGAAAATTTGCTTCGTCTCCGCCTCAGAGGTAGGCTTCTGCACAGCGTGGAACGACGAAATGATGGCAGACCGGTGACGGTGGGCAAGCAGGTGCTCGCGAGCCTTGCGCGACCAGCAGGTCTCCATGTCCACGAACTCACAACCCAAGCGAACGCCGAGCTGAAGCAGCTCGAACATCTTTTGCTCGTGCTCCTCGCCGTCCGGGAAAGCACCTCCCTGGCCCTTCGAGCGCACTGTGAAGATGATCGGGAGAGTAGAAAGCGATCGAAGAAGTGCCACCTGAGATGCCACAAACCTCGTGTCTTGAGGATACTTCAGCAGGTCGACACGCAGCTCCAGAGCGTCAGCGCCCTTTGAAATGTCACTGATAATTGAACGCGCGTCGTTCACATCGGGGAAAGTAAGTGAGAGGAAAAACGTGTCTGCGCGGCACGATGAACGGTAGTCGAAGCTAGTGGGCAGACCGGGAAGGATTACGGAGAGGAACCGCACAAAGTCGCGGTCGATGCGCTGATAGTCATTATCGCCAGCATTCACTCCGAATTCAAACGTTGCACTACGCTGGTACAGCGGCTCCCGCCGTGCCCAGACATTCGCATGCGAGTCTCCCAGTGACGGACGGTGCGCTTCCTCCGCGGTATCCAAGTAAGCCAGAACATCCTTGATATCACGGTGCACGTTCACCACATACGGGTACTTCTTGAGGGCCTCCACAATTTCAGGGGTCTCCACAACGCCGCCACCGCAAGAAATAATCGTGGCAGGAGGAGGACTAGCGATAAGGCGCAGCAACAGCTCCTTTTGCTTTTCGCGGAAAGCTTCCCATGTGTGGTTATGGCGGGCAACGAAGTCAGCAATAGACTCGCCAAGTTCCTTCTCCAGCACCTTGTCCGTGTCCAGAAGATTCAGCTGTAATGAGACAGACGCGGTTTTTGCCAATGAGCTCTTACCAGCGCCACGCATGCCGATCAAAAAAACACCAGGCACGGTGGTGTCAGCGTCGCTGCTGTCCGCAGTCTCTTCAACGACGGGAGCCACCTGAAGTCCAAGATGCATGTGCACGTGGTCCCAGAACTCGGGGTACGTCTTGTCCGTGCACTCCTTGTCTGTGATGATGACGTTGTCTACCACAGATCCCAGGACAGCAAAGCTCATAGCAATACGGTGATCATTGTGGCATGCAATCGACGCCTTCTTCAAGTGGTCGGTCTTCCCCGCAGTACCGGTGACCCAGATGCCATCGGGTAGCTCGCCGCACTCCACACCGATCTTGCGCAGCTCCGTCACCATGACCTCAATACGGTTGCACTCCTTCACGCGCTGGTTAGCGATGCCGGTAATTTTCGTCGTGCCGTCTGCCACCGCAGCAAGAGCAACAGCAGTCATGAAAGCGTCCGTCATGGTCTCCATGTCGATATCCACGGCCTTAAGAGGACTGCCGTCCTGTGGACCAGTCACCGTCGTCGAGTTGGCATCCTGGGATGTGGTGCAGCCCATAGAGCGAAGCAAGGTGTGGAAAGCAGCATCTCCCTGGAGGCTAGTGTTTCCCATGGCCTCGACCGTCACTTGGCCACCCGTAATTGCGGCAAATGCCAGCGGATAAGTAGCCGACGAGGCATCTACCTCCACAGACACTTCCTTGGGGTTCTTATATACACCACACGGCACGCGGTAACGGTTCGGAGCGAGTGTCTCCACCGCAATACCGAACTGCTGCATGAGCTGTGTGGTCATGAGGATGTACGGCAGCGAGGTCGGCTCCTCCTCTTCAAGTTCCAGCACAAGCGGCTCCTTGGCGTATGGCGCACTGATGAGCACAGACGACACATATTGACTGCTGACCTTCGCAGCCAAGCGCATCGTGCCACCACACAGACCAGTGCCCCGGACCGCGATCGGTGGGCAGCCTTCGGTCTCCAGGTAGGAAATTTCGCAGCCGTTGCTGCGCAGCGCATCCACCAGAGGGGCAATCGGGCGCTCCTTCATGCGGTAGTTGCCCGTGACAACCACCGTACCGTCGTTTTCGCTCGGCACCAGCGTCATAGCACTCGTAAGGAAGCGCGCAGCTGTGCCAGCGTTGCTAAGGTAAATTTCCTCGCCGTCACTCACAGTGGCAAACTTTCCGGCGGTACCCTCCACAACCAGGACGGCACCGTTGTCCTCCCACGCGAATTTGGCGCCGACCTTCTGCAGCGCGTTCATCATGACCTGCGTGTCATCAGAGTGCAGGAGACCCGTTATGCGGCACGGGCCCTTGCCAAGAGCTGCCATCAGCAGCACACGGTTCGAGATGGACTTGGATCCGGGTACGCGGATGGTACCATTGGCCTTCGCGCCCGGCACCATGCGTACTTGCTTCTCCAGCACGAGCTCGATCTGGTGGTCCTTCACAGCACGTGCGTACGGGTTGGACATCACCTTTCCGATCTCCTCCAGCAGCACAATCTTCTTGACCCCCTGGCTGTTCTTCTTGTCCACCTCCATCTTGACGAGGACATCGCGCGTCGCCACGTGATCGGGCACACGCACCGGGAGGCCGTAGGCCGCCAGACAGCGGCGCAGCCGGCCCACCGTGGCCGAGGTGCACACGCCCATGCCACGAGCGATTTCGGCCTCCTTGATGCAGCCCATGGAGACGCACTCGCCGTGCAGGTACTCGGGCTGCACCAGCGCCTCGATGCCGTGGCCGATGCTGTGGCCAAAGTTGAGGATGGCGCGCAGCCCCATCTCCTTGGTGTCCTGCGTGACGACCGTGGCCTTGACCTGCACCGTGAGCGCCACGACGCGCTGCACGACGTCCATGTCGGAGAGCGCGAGGATGGTCTCGGCCGAGTTCTCGAGCAGCTCGAAGAGCTCTGCGTCGAAGATGGCGCCGGACTTGATGACCTCGCCCATGCCGTTGACGAGCTCGCGCTTGGGCAGCGTGTGCAGCACGCTGAGGTCGATGTACACGCGCTGCGGCATGTGGAAGGCGCCCAGCAGGTTCTTGCCGGCCTCGACGTCGATGCCGGTCTTGCCGCCGATGCTCGAGTCCACGCAGGCCAGCAGCGACGTGGGCACCTGCACGAACGGCACGCCGCGCATGTACGTGGCGGCCACGTAGCCGGCCAGGTCCCCCACGACGCCGCCGCCCACGGCCACGATGCACGTGTCGCGGTGGCAGCGGTTGGGGAAGAGCACGTCGTCCTCGATCTTGGCCTTCATCTCGCGGCACTTGGACGCCTCGCCCGCGGGCACGGCGTGCAGCAGCACGCGGCGCGCGGCGTTGCCCTGCGCCTGCAGCAGCGCGGCCAGCTGCGCGCGCAGCGGCTCGGCGTAGAGCGGCCCCACGTTGGCGTCCGTGAGGATCACGAACGTGGCCGTGGCCGGCTGGCGCTGCAGCAGGTCCTCGGCCACGAAGCGGGACCGCAGCAGGGCCGAGCCCAGCACGATGTCGTACGAGCCGCACGGGACGACCTGCGGCGTAGCCATGACGAGCTTCTGGGGCGTTGGGACGAGGAAGCGGAATGGCTCGTGTCTGCGTGTCGGCGGTGCGCTCGCACCTACGCGGGGAGGGTGGGGGGGGGGCGCAATTCGAGGAGGGGGGGGGGGTATTGGACTGTCGTTGCAAGCGACCAGTGTAGCCATAAGAAAATGCGAGCGTTGAATGGATGTGTATGCAGGACAGAAGCTTTGGCTGCAATCGATTAACTTTGACGGGCTTGGACAATAGGCTACTTCACACGACGCTGTACATGTATCCGTCTGCCGCACCTCCCCTGACGCGTCACTGTTACGTGACGTTGGCGGATATGATGAGCTTGAGTCAACATGTATCCATTTAGCACTGGCATGTTCGCTTTTTCTAATGGCTACACCAGCATTGATGAGTGCAAAAGACACCCTCCTAGAATAGTGCCCCCTGGCGGCAAGCGCACCGCCAACAGTATCAATTCAGAAGGCTGTAGTTGAAGTACAAGGTCTTGTCTTGCTAGGCTGGAGTCCCGCTTCGAGGTCGAGGAGCTGCGTCTCAACTTAAAACGCTTCAGCCAGCTCGCCGAGCTGCTCAGAGCCGAACAGCGAATCATCATGGCTCGCGAACCTCACGCGTTCAAGTTGAACTTCAACGCACCACTACAGCCTGCTTGTTGATCCCATTTACGCCTGACCAGCGATCGCCGTTCATGCAAATCAATGCCCCGACACAGCCTGGGGACTGGCCCGCATCAATGGTCAAGGAAGCCGTGATACCATCACGGCTTCCTTGCAAGCGCCTTGCTGCTTGCTGAGCATATTCCTCTCGAAGTATTAATAACCGATCTTAATCCTGGGTGCTAAAGTCCGGCTGAGAACTGGGAGTATCTATGAGCTGGCGTTCGAGCTTGAATCGGCCTCATTGACAGTTTTCTGGGCTGTTGTAGATGCGATCACGTCGCGCAGGTCAACAATGTAGGCTCGCTAACGGCGAAGAGCTAGTATCCAGTCTTGGTCACCAGGTAGTGGACCTCCTGAGCACAAGGCCAGCATCTCGCGTAAGTTTCTCCTGCAGCCACGCTATCTGCACCTTTTCGTCGTAGCAGTCTTACTTCTTCCCTGACCCGACCTCGCTAGATGCAGAAGCACTCGAACTGCGGGCCACGCTATTCCCAGCTCGAGTCGCCGTGTAGTGGCATGGGTGGGAAGAGCAGTGCTTGAACTGATTGAACCAGGAAACTGTGGTTCTTTGCTCTTTGAGTATGTGATCCATAGGCGAAGTTGCAGCAGAGGGGCACTTCGGGAGATGCTAGCCTGTTGAACCGCAGCACCCAGCCGTGTTGCGTTGGTAACAATAAATAAATATGTTTGTCAATACATTCCGTTTATTTTAAAATAATTAGGTATTTTACTTCAATTTGGGAATTTCCAATATTTGAAACAATTATGTATTTTGCTTTGATTTGGGTACTTTTATATAATTAATTTTTGAGAATCTAAAATTCGGTACCTTGTTGTTGCAAAAAAAAGCCCTAACGGTTGAGTCAATCAACCGAACCAAGCTTTCGTCTGCTCATCAAACCAATTGTTAAATCGCTTTCGTTAGCATTTGCATCATTTAAAATCTGCAACGTACCCCACAAGCCACCACCACAAATGCCTGACAATCTTCTACACCCACGCAGCCCCCTCCCCAAGCCTTCGCCCTGGCGCAGATTAGCTCTGTCTAGATGACGAGGGGAGCTAACGGGCTTCTCCCAGTGCAAGTCGTGTACCCGTCGTCACAAGTACTTTCCGTCTCAACTGGCAGGGCTTCAGAGATTTACACAGGACATTCAATGTAATCTAGAATCAGAGACCGTAACACAGATCACTTTAGGAGCACAGTAGAAGTTGAGAGCGCGACAGCGAAGGCTGAAGCTGAAGTCCAATTTGTACTTCGTTGAGTATACCAATGACAGTAGTGATTTTGTCTACTAACTAGAGAATCAGCCGAAAATCCCCGGTTGGTCTCAAACAAAGCTCCAGTATACTGCACGCAGTCCTCCCCGACCAAAGCTTCGCTTCTAGTTTCCGATCCCTGACTAAATACCCACCGCCGCCGCTGCATAGTAACTTGGCAGCAATAGGGTTCATGCTTAAGTTTTGTTGCGCTTAATTAAGAGCTCCCATGAAATGCATATGTGAGGCACTAGTTCATTTTACCTGCCAGTCAAAACCTTGGGTGTAGGCAAACTGTGGCCGCACGAGGAAGAAGCGCTCATCAAAGAGCTTGGTGGGCTGGGATCGAAGGTGGGCTAGGCAAGTCGTCGCTCTCGGCTTCGTTGCCCTCGACTTCGTGATAGTCTCAAGAATGCGAGGCAAGATGCACGCGAGAGGGCTGTCGGAGCAGCAGGTCGTAGTGGACCTTTTACCAGACTGCTGGCTGGTCGTGAAGGCCGTGTCGATCCGCGTCAACTTGACGAGCAGCAGCAGCAGCACCGTTTCCGCGAGAAGCAGGTCACACTCCCTACGCTCTACGCCAAATCGCTCGTGACGTTTTCCTTCTCTCTGCGGTGGACGGCGTCGAATTGCTGCCGGAAAGCGGTTGACACCAGCCATGGCTGGTGTCAACCGCCACTCCGACCGCTCCGCCGAGGGCACGCGCGTCGGCCGGAGCCGCGCTCAAGCGTCCGCAGCGTGGCGAACGGTCGCCATTCGCGAACGTGCCAAGATCCGAGCCGCCCGCCATGCGTCCGAGCAGCAGCCTGAGCGTGGGCGACTGCGTGGCCGTCAAGCCCAAGCCCAGCGACAGCGGCGGCCCCAAGAAGCTCGGGCGCGTGCAGCGCCTGCGCTCCAGCGGCGCCGTGGACGTCTCGTACGCCGACGGCCGCGTCGAGGAGCGCGTGGGGCGCGACCGCCTGGCGCCGCCCAAGTCCCCCGCCGGCAGGACGCCCGGCGGCAAGTCCAGGCGCCCGCCGCCAGCGGAGCGCGACGGCCCCAGACCCCGAACCGGCCGCGCGGCCGAGCTGGAGCTCAAGGCGCCCGCGCAGGACGCGGCGCAGCGCAGAGCGCGCACGGCCGAGGGCAGGAGCGTCGCCGCCGCCAAGAGACGGCAGCCGGCCGACGCGTCCCCGCACACGGCGCCGAAGCAGCCGCCGTCGTCGAGGCGGCAGCGGGACTTGAGCGAGTCCGTGGCCCAGACCCAGAAGCAAGTGACGGACATCCTGGACGCGATCACCGCGCCAGACGCCGACGCGGTCGCTGTGGTGAGTATCGGACACGCCTGCACCCGACGCTCGTGCTCTCCGTGCTGACGGACTCCTGTGCTGACTGTGCGGCAGAAAAACTCGCTGTCGCTGCTGCTCCGCGTGATCCGATCCGCGCCGCAGATCACGGCCGAGTGCATCCACGAGTCGAACGGCGAGCGGCTTCTGCTGGACACGATCCGCTCGCACTCGTCCCACGCGGTGCTGCTCTGCTATGGATGCGTACTCATGCGCAAGCTGTGCCACCTGAGCGCCGAGTCCGTGGAGCTGTTCCTGCAGCACGGAATTATCCCCACGGTCGCTCAAGCGCTGCTGGGCTTCCCCGAAGACGCCATTTTGCAGGCTTCCGCGTGTGGCTGCCTTGCAGTGCTGTCGCAGACCAGTGACGTCGGTAAGAACGATATGCTCGCGATGAGCGAGCCGAGCGTCCTTGCGCTTGTGCTCGCTTCTCTGGATATTCACCGCGAGTACTCGAATCTCACGCGTCAAGTCCAGATCTATGCATGTGAAGGTAAGAGGTCCGACGGGTGCGAGTCATTCGGGATATCAACTGACCGTATCTCACGCGTCTACGTGCCTAGTTTTGACTGAGTTATGTGACTACGGTGGACCATCTACGGTGGACTCCTTGATCTCTTTCGATACTCAGCGAAAGACAGAGTCCCCCATCGAGCTAGCTACCTCCCTCACCCGACAGAGCATGGCTCGTGAAGATAAGAAAGTTACGTGTTCGTTTTGTTGCCTGTTGTTGTGGTACGTCAACGGTCACTCCCGCTTAGACCCAGTTGCCTAAACTCATTGGTTTCGTTATTTGCTTGCAATGGTGAAGTCTTGCATCAAATAGTTCAGCCGCGGCCGAGGGTTTACGCGAGGTCGGTGCCATCGCGGATATCTCTGTTGTCATGGCAAAATATCCTGTCGACGAAGGTGGCATGCGTTCCTTCTCTTCTCGGCATGCTTCGCACTGTTTGCTTACGTTGTACAATGTTACAGGTATTATACGCTTTTCTGCTGCAGCGTTGCGAGAGATCGCAGAAACAAGCCTGAGCCATTCGCCTTCGAAAACTGTTCATGAAAAAGCGCGGGTCATTTTAGATGAGGACCTGCCCGCCTACCTGACGAGTTCAACGCCAGATTATCCAACAAAGCGAGTGCGTTTACCCACTTCAGGAACAAGTAGCCACAATCGCGATACCTCTCCACGAGCAACTGCTCGACATCTACCTAAGTCCCCTACGATCCGTCCCAGCACTTCGTCCGGGATACCAACTCCTGGAAATGCACGCTCATTCGGGCAGCTATCGCATGCCCTAGGCGATGCTCCAGGAGTCTCATTCTTTACTTCCCCTGTCAAGCTAGCTGATGAATCTCGAACTTCTACTCCAAAAGCGTCAAGACTTCCCCCTCCTCGTAGCCGAGATGAACACATCCAGAGAGCAGGTGAAATGAAGCGACGAAATAACGGAAATGGGCAACGTGATCGCTTATTGATGAAAACCTACGGCAACGTACCCCTAGGATCGAAGATTCACCGAGCAGATGCTTCATCTGATGCATTCGGTCCAGCAACAGATCGAGGATTCTCTCGGGATAATTCTTCAAGCCGGTTTAGTCCTCTGAAAAACAACTACCTGGGGACGGAAGGTGTCACCTTTGTCATTCCACCTCCGCTTTCAAGCAGTCAGTCTATGGAGCAACCGATCGCATCGAGGGGGACAAAAACACCTACACGACCACACTCAGCACGCCTCACACCACTAATTAATGAGAGAGTGAAGATTTCCACGGCGAGATTCCCTAATGCTGCAGCAAACGTGCCGGACTGGGGAAGTGGCGATGGCGCATGGCCTATGGACACTAGTATGAGTACCGGTCATTTGCGTCCACAGACTGCCGTAGTAGTGACAAAGCTGTCCGACCCTACCAACCAGTGGGAGAGAAAAACCGATCAAGCAGCAGGCTACAGGAAGAAAGACCGTGGGGGATTGAGAGAAAGGAAGCGAGAACGCGACTCACCGGGGTTATCGAAGACCGCTCGGCCGAGTGGCAAACCGCAATCTTCCGGAGAAAGAGACCGTTCCCCAACCAGCAGAAGGAAGGGTCCATCATTACCTCATCCAAGTTCTGTAAATGTTGATAGTGAAAATACTACTTATGGACAATATTGTGAAGCTAGCAGCAGCCCGGCCCCAAGAGTCAGCTCTGCCGCTATGGATATGGATCAGTCCATGGCCGAACTCCGCGAATTTGCACAGCAGCTGCTTAAAGAGGAAGCACGCATTTCATCGCTTCTTGCGCAGACCGGCTCGAAGTCTCCTGGGCTCAATCGTATGAGCTTCTCAGACAAGCTTCACAAAATGATTGAAATCGCGGAATCATCAATGTATGAGCGGAGCCTGGCACTGAGCGGCTCTCATGGTTTGAGCGATGCTCCCGAAACACCTCCTAAAACTGCACGAGCCACACCCGGCAAGCATGCAGAACGCCCGATAATTCCTGCAAGTGATGTAAGCAAACCACCAACGGAGGGGGCAAAAGTCACAAGCCTCCGGAAATCTCCATTAGAAGCAGAGGCAAAAGCCTCAGCATCGGACGCACATGCTACCCCTAAAATGTTATCGTCTGGGTACAAGAAGTCACGGGCATCAACAATGGACCAAAAGAAACAGCATAAAACGCCTGGTAAAGTGGGTGCGGTATCTCCGAAGGCAGACAGGAAAGTTGTCTCGAAGCTAGACCCAACGGTCCGAGCCCCTTCAATACCGTTCTTAGAGCCGCTTCAGATTGGCCCTGTAAAAGCACCTGCTAAGCAAGACATTCAACAAGAAGAGAAAGATATATTCAATTTGACCGTGGACACTCTCTCAAATATGGAGGACTCCCCGCAAAAGAAAGAGGAAGAAAGGGAAATGATCTGCGAAGAATCAATACAAGAAGACATTCCAATGACCGCAATGTTACAGGAAATTCCTCGTGCATTAGACGAGAAAGAGGATGAACCAGTTCCAGAACACATTGATGTGAAAAATGAAGAGGGCTACCATGACGTGGATGCAATCGTGTCACTTCCTTCGCTGCGCGACGCCGTGGAGGAATCTCCTATCGGTGAAGAAATTGGGTTCGTTTCGCCTTCAAAGAATGAAGCTAACCCTGATAAACCCATTCTCTATTTGATCCAGCCTATAGCTAATATCCAGGATGACAGCTACGACGATGATCAAGCCACCTTTGAACCTGAAGAAAGCTGTGCGGAAATGGGGGTAGCGGCGATACCATCGGATAACCCTGTCCAGCAATCATATGAAGCCAGCGTTAAAGAAGTTGTCGAGCCAGAACACTTCACTCTGGATGCCATATTGTCTGAAAGCGAAGCAAAAAAGGTAACAATTACACCACCAATTACAGAGGGGGAAACCTGTGAAGCGTTTGCTGCACCTGAAGCAGAAGCTATTATTTATCAAGACGATACGTGCGGTCGGAAGAGTGAGGACAATGGGCCAGATATAACGCTAGTACCTAGCGAAATTGAACCAAGTTACTATCCTGCCAGTGAGCAAAAGGATGCGGATGTTGATGGGTTTGAGTTTATTGAACTACCTGACTTTAAAGACAATCTCGAAATCTTGTTTGACTGGACTACCGCTCGCGACACTTGCCAAGAGTTTGTGACTCAAGGAATCTCGAATGCACTGGTGGAAGTTGAAGCAATGGGTGGCCTGTATACCCTGCTCCCACACGAAAATACTGCGACTGCTTTTCTACACCAGGATGATGATTCAGAAGTACCAGCTACGGAGATGCCTGCTGGGGGTAACAATGATGACGCCATCGATATTCAATCACAGTCCGAGATAGATACGGATGCATCAACAATTGCACCTTCGGACTCGGCATTATTAAATGCACTTCAAAATGTGGTTAGCACTCTACCTCCATCCACAGTTTTAGCTCAGGAGATACTTGCCAGTATTCAAGATAATGACAAAAGGATACAGCGTGGTCACGTGCAAAGCAATTCTGAGGATATGGTTGGCGAAATCGGCCGAATTGTTGCCTCCACAATTGCTGGATCTCTCAGTAGCGCGGTCGAGCAGCTCCTATCACTCCCACTTGGTTTGGAAGGAAATATGGAGTATTCCCAAAGCTTGAGTGAGCTAGTTGCTGTTGCTGTCAAGGCGGTTGCTCAGAGAATCCGAGCGGAGGGTGACGGCCTTTTGATAAATACCTCTGGTGAGCGGTGTGTACCTGACGCAGCCATCCCGGTTCCACCGCTCACTCTATCACTATCAAATAACAACGATTCGGAGGTGGAACACTGCTTTGATACATTACTAGTCAACGAAGACCAGCCACTGAGCCAGCGCACTGGTACACCAAGGAGTGATGATAGCCATATGACTGTACAGATGGCGAAAGCAATTCAAGATAGTGTGAATGGGATTATTGCGATGTCTCTTGTCAGTGTGATGCAGCAGTTTGATTTTGTAGAGCTGGGCGGAGCTCGTAAAGGCCCGGAATTCGAGGGAGAAGATGAATCGGTCGCAATGAAGCAGTTGGAAAAGCAATCTTTTGAGCTAGACATGAACGAATCCATGTTCGAGAAAGAGAACGACGTAATTTTGCCAGCGAAAGTCGCAGTTGCTGTTGGCGGCTACGTGAATGGTCTAATTGCACTTTCAGTACAGAATTCAGTTGAACGAGCCCTGGAAAATAGAAGCTCTGCAGAAAATCTGAATGGGCTTACCGTAATGGCAGTGAATTTGTATGATACACCTCGCCAAGAGAGTATCTTAATGGGTGCAGACGTGCACAAGCCGGACGTTTATCAGCCTTCACCTTCAAAACCGACCATTCATCCAGTTGGTACAAGCCCCCAGGAAAACAACGCCGAAGAAGAACTATCTGTGCAGACAGTCATTGCTATCAGTCGAAGCGTTGATGGTATCATCGCCCTTTCACTTGAAAAAACAGTAACACATCTCTGCTCAACACAACCTAAGGCCAGCGACGAGGGGATTGAAGATCAACTGGATGAGAGATCCAGGACCGATACCCAAGCAGGCAACAATAATATTTCGACTCCACCGCTTCTACTCCCCAGTCCTCCCCTTGCTGATGAATATGCTGTTTCGGATGATGTATCCATTGCAATTCGACGAAATATTTCTGCTGTCGTTGCTGTTACGTTGGAATCCGTACTTCAGCGTTTGCAAGATGCTGATGAACAGTTGGAACAGCAGAGAAAAGAAGGTGAAGGTGAACCACTCGCTGAAATGGTAGAGAACCGTGAACTCCAACAAGGTCTGTGTGACTTGACTGTCCCACGCGAACCTGCTGCAGGGAGGATCGAACAAACTCCTCAACAGGATTTCCAGGACCAAGATGATGCCACAGCTGACCTCGAGAGTTTGCCTGTTGCCATGTCCATATCGATCCAGCGAAGCGTGAATGTTATTTTGATGCAGGCTCTACAAAATGTTATCAGTGATCTAACACATGAATTGAGTGTTGGGGACTCCGAAAAACACGGTAAAGGCGAAGAATTACATTCACGACAAACCTTATCAGATCAGTACAATGACGAGCATGAGATGGAGTCAATAAATTACGATCATGCTGCCATCATGACCGCGATCGAGACCTTCGACCAGCTTAAACTATCGGATGATGGTGATAATCAAACTTCTGACCAAGATAGTAGGGGGATCTCGATTCAAATGGCGATAGCTGTGCGGTGGACAGTGAGTGGTATGATTGCTTTGGCAGTGGAGAATGCGATTACTGATACTATGCATCATAGTGCTCCAAGGCAACATACAGGCACGCCAGCAGAGAAATCACTTGAAACACACGGGGAAGGTAGGCCCGGTGAAACCTTTAACACTGCTGAAACTGATACTATTGCTCAAGATATTTCAAGTGATATGGCAGTCGCTATTCGGCAGACAGTGGACGGTATCATTGAGCGAACGACGGAATATGTTTTGTCTCAGATTGGTGCTCATACCGTAAAGGAACTAGTTTCGCAACTAGTTGAGACGACAGCGTCGCTGAATGAACTGCCAGTGGGAGCGAGTAGCGATGCCATATCGTTGAGTACTAGGCCGCTAGTCGCACCCGACGAGATATCAGAGGAGGAAGAAAAATCCGCCACACTTCCCATACAAATGTCACTAGCTATTCGGCAAGCCGTGAATGGATTGATTGGATTGTCGCTCCAAGCAGTACTAGAGGGGATTACGGGGGGGGGGGCAGCGAAGCTTTCACTGGAATCTTCTGAGAGAAATGGAAGCGATAAAGCTCTTGTTCATAGTTTAATCGAAGATCTACACGCTCTTGGTGAGTCTTCCCAAACCGGTCATTCCGTAATTCCACCTCTGAGTCTTCCCTTATCACGTGTGCGCGACGAAGTACCAACTGAAAAAGTTGAATTAGATAAGGACCATACAGAGGAAGTGTCTGTGATGGCTGCGATTGCTATTAGCAGAACGGTCACTGCTGTTATTGCAGCTGGAGTGGAAAGAATGCTCGATTCTATGGCTAGTGTGAGTGCCTCTCTTGCTACTGGGCAAGACAGCCGTATTACTTCTTTTGAGGCGATTTTAAGTGGCGATGATCGCAAAGATGCTGACACATTCGAAAGCACGTTAAAGGAAGCTGTTTGTACATCTTCACTGATAGTCCAGGATGCAGAAGATGAAAAGGACGATGATGTCAGCGAAGCTACGCTCTCCACGCCGAGTGGTGACGATAGTGCGCATGATCCCAGCATCAGGCGTGAACATGCAAATATTGATGATACTGCATACGAGAACTGTTTATCACCAGCGATGTCTATTGCTGTTGCTGTTTCGGTTCGAGCGATGCTGACGGAGGCAGTAAATAAAGCTTCCCAACGAATTGACTTTCCTCGCGCATATAAGGATGATATTCAGTTCGTGAAGGAAGAGGTTCTTGGAACGTCTCAGATGGAGGACCATGCGGAATATTATCGTTCGCTGGCTGAAGATAGTGACGCAGTGGTAACTGCACTTGCTAGCGTCGTCAATTCAATGACCGCGACCACTCTAGCCTCTATTGGAAATTGTGTCGTATCCAATCCGATTGTTGCCCCTATTGAAATTGATCAAGAAGATCATCCTGGACTGAATGAAGAATTACAGCGCGTAATGAATCACACGATTAACACCATTGCGTATACAGCATCACTCACACAAACTCATGATAACGTGAATCCCAGCGATTCTTGCATTAATTCACCACAACCAAAAACAATACTATCAACTCCACCACACCCACATGACGAGGTTAGACCGGCCGTGGCGCAGGCAGTGGAAGCCGTGTCCGAGGCAGCGTCCGAGGCGGCGTCCGAGGCAGAGGTGGCCGCAGTAGCGGGAGACCTGCTGAGCGCGGTGGAGTCTGCCGCGCAAGCCGTGGCGGACCAGGACGTTGTGGTGGAGACCCCAGTGGCAGCCCAGGAGGTGTCCGAGCTGACCCCGGAGGTGTCGGTTGACCAGCTGCAGCAGCAGCAGCAAGAGCCCACCGCAAGCGAGGACGTCGCTGCGGCCGCTGCAGCCGCAGCCAGCGTCGCCGTGGTAATGGCTCTGGCGGAGACCGT